>OX235277.1:19578284-19755695 GCA_944472155.2 Trichobilharzia szidati | reverse complement strand
GAAGAAGAATGTTGGTGGCACATACGGAATTCCGTGCCAGCGAACCGACAACGGTGACCGTCTCCTACAGTTCTGTTCAAATAATCATTTGTATCTTGTAAGCACTAACTTCAAACACAAGGAGAGACACTGTTTGACCTGGCGACCCCCATCATCAAATCAACGCTGGACACAAATAGACCACATAGCAATAAGCTATCGTTGGCGTGGGTCGGTAGGAGATTGTCGCTCCTTCTGGAACACGTGTGTAGATACCGATCACGCACTGGTCCGCGCTCGTGTGTGCTTATGACTGAACGGACGTAGGAAACAGCGAGCGGTAAACCCATCACGTCCCCAGCTCGACTAGGGAACTAAGTCCCTATTTGAGGAAGAACTAGCTAAACACATATCTGAGTTTGACAGCTGCGCTCACCCTGAAGAAGCCTGGAAGAATATTCAGTCAGCCATAGATACAGCTGTAAAAGCTGTGAATAAGGTAATTCCAAAGGTGAGTAAAAACCACTGGATTTCGACTGCCTCATCCGAACTGATAGATGCTAGAAGACTTATTCCGGCGAGCTCCGAATTCAATGAGGAGCGAAAGCTGCACAAGAGGAAACTTAAGAAAAGTCTCCGCAAGGACCGTGAACAGTGGTGGTTGACAGAGGCGAAAGAGATGGAAAAAGCATCGGCGATAGGCAACACCAGACAACTATTCAGGCTTATCAGGGAAACAGGTGGTAAAAAACAAATGATAAGCGAAACAATCTCCGAGAAAAATGGCACCACAATTAGCTCCCAGGATAGACGTCTGGAGCGCTGGAAAGAACACTATGAGGAGCAGTTTAATTGGCCCACAGCCACACTTAACCTACCGGACATCCAACACCTCCCTGAATGGGAGATAGACACAGGCCCTCCGTCCTTAACCGAGGTTACTAAAGCTGTCACCAATCTGAAGCTAGGCAAAGCAGCGGGACCTGATTTATTGACTCCAGAGGTATTTAAGTACGGAGGCGACAGTTTACTGTCTGCGTTAACGGAGGTTCTAGGCAGCGTCTGGGAATCAGAGGAAGTCCCATCGAGTTGGTGTAAGTCACTGATCATCCCGATATACAAGAAGGGGGACAAGTCGTCTTGTGATAATCACAGAGGGATTAGCTTGACTAATATAGTATCTAAAATCCTAGGCTCAATAATTCTGCGTAGATTAAGTGATGCTCGGGAGACACAAACACGAGAAAACCAGGCAGGTTTTAGGCCAGGTAGAGGGTGTATTGATCACATCTTCACCCTTCGACAGATCCTAGAACATAGGCATTCCTACCGGCGTCCGACAATCATTATATTTCTTGACCTAAAGGCGGCATTCGATTCTGTCGACCGGGAGGTTCTCTGGCGATGCTTGGCTGTAAAGGGAATGCCAAGAAAATACATTGCACTGATTAAGGCACTCTACTCGTACTCATGCAGCCAGGTGAGGGCTTATGGCGAGTTGTCATCTGAAGTGGTGACGACTAGTGGCGTCCGTCAAGGATGCCCATTACCCCAATTCCTATTCAATTTCATCATAGATGTACTAATGGACTTAACCCTAACTCACTTCAGAGACTCAGGGATTGACTTGCTACCAGGGAAGAATCTCGTTGACTTAGAATATGCGGACGATATAGTCCTTCTAGGCGAGGACTCTGACAAAATGCAGAGTCTACTGAACACCCTGAGCAACAATCTCCGCATGTTTGGCATGCGATTCACCCCTATAAAATGTAAGATGATGCTGCAGGATTGGACTTCATCGACCCCTAGATTAGAAATAGGAAGTGAAGTGGTAGAACACGTTGACCGCTTCACTTACTTGGGAAGTACCATCAGCCCCAACGGGTTGATCTCCGACGAAATTTCAGCACGAATACAGAGGGCTAGGTTCGCATTTGCCAGTTTTCGCCGTCTCTGGCGTAGACGCGATATCCGACTATCGACCAAAGGGCGTGTGTACTGCTCAACAGTCCGCTCCGTCCTCCTTTATGGCTGTGAGACCTGGCCATTGAGAGCAGAAGACATGAAAAGATTAGCTGTCTTCGATCATAGGTGTCTGCGTTCTATCTCCCGCGTGAAGTGGTATAATAAGGTGAGCAATATTGAGGTTAGGCGTCGAGTGCTAGGTAAGGCGGGGAAATCAATCGACGAGACTGTGAAATTGCATCGACTGAGATGGTTAGGACATGTGTTACGTATGTAAGCCTAGACATCGCCTTCCTCGACGGGCAATATTAGCTGATATAGGGTCAGGCTGGAAAAGAGCTAGCGGCGGTCAAACCAAAACATGGCACCAATCAATGAAATCCACAACAGTTAATCTAAGCCACGTAGGAAGATGTAGACTTCCTGGTTGGGGCCCTCGGGATGGTAAAAACCAATGGTTGGAAACAATTGGTGACATGGCTCAAAATCGTTCTCAGTGGCGCAGATGCATCCACTCCTTGTGACTTATGATTTCCAATTAAACTTTTGTTCTCCGTTATTACTATTCCTTTGTCTCACACCTCTGTTTACTGTCTATATTATGCATTTCTTCTACTTCCTTCTCTTGCTTTGTGTGCTACATGCAGGGAGTGTGGCGACTTGAACTGCCGCACATATGTGCAAAGTTCTATGTCGAAAACCGACCGACCGACCGACTTATGAAAAGCATAACAGAGGAGAATTAGAAGCAGAGAATACCTAATCAACCAAAAGAAAATGAATCCATCATTCGATAGGTGGAGACAGCCTCACAAACCATTAGGAATATAAAATTCCTATTTAGTTGCTCATTCTACCAATCAGAATGTCTCACTCAATAGCTGAATTTGGGAGGCCATAGTATTCCGTGTTTAGGGGCCTCAAATCAGCCTACAAAAGAAAAGACGTCCATAGTATTGTTAGTGTGGTTTGCCTATTTTTCGGAAGAACTGCGATGGCTTTCCATCATGAGCGTGTAGGTTTATGACGTCTGTTGACGAATCAATATTCTGAATTCTTAGAACATTAGGATGTCGAATAGACCTAATAGATCTATACAGAACAGTGCGTTGTTGTTCATCCAGTGATTTTTGGAGAAATGTAACAATGTTATTCATCAACTTAGTTTCCTGTGCCAGACTGTTATCACTTGCTTCTTAGTTTGAGAATTCTCTTCTGCAACCTAATTATCAATATCTGCAGAAGGTTTTTCTAGCAAAAGCACATTCATCTAACACCGGTACACAGTACTGTCTCGATTTTGTCTCAACCATATAAAACTGAGCCCTTCTAAAACACCCTTGTGTGCATCTGGTTTAGGATCTGAAAAGATTGCAATTTATACTTTTGGATGTGTAGTCCACCATCCAAAACAGTGTTACATACTTGAAGAGAGTTTGAAAATACTTTTTGCAAAATAATCACTGAAAAGGAAATATACATGGAAATTCACCTGTCTTCCATCAACGTGCTGCACTTCAAGCTCGAAACAGTCGCATAATTTGTATAGAACAATGCATAGTACTGACAAGTGGACACCTGATTCTGACAGATTACTTTCTTGCTAAAATTGAAAAAACCCTTCTGAAAGATGTCGTTAACAAATCAGGCTCGTGTAAACGCCATATCAAAGATTAATTAGTGAGAATTTGAATATAAATAAACTGAACATGAAATTCAGCATAATGTACTATCCGATTATGTAATCTATACAGAATAGCAAAGAAACACACTGAAATTTTAACATTCTGGTAATCAGCTAAAAGGATGGGCCACCTGGAATAAAGCATTGGTATAAAAACCACTTCCGCATGGCGATACAGGTTCTTTTTATTTATGTTTCAAGAAATATAACCAAAAATTATTAACTGCCTTACTAATGGCGAAAAGTGGTGTGTATCACAGACCCCTCACAAAAAGAATTTAAATTTACCCACGACTGATTGGTTGAGGTAGGCTATTCAGACCTTTTCATGAACAAACAAATGAGAGAATTATGCATAAAGCAATGGATTATGACAGAACAAAAAGAGTTATGATTTATTGGATGTCCATTTAGCGAGAGTCTGTCAGGTGAAGTTTTGTTCTAGAGACTACTTGAGATTATACGGAGACTGCGTTTTGATAGTCAATCTTTGCTTTCCAGTTGTTAGTTAGCAGAGTCGAAAGATGACCCAGGTAGATTAGTGGTGGAACAATTCACTAGTAAATCCCATCGTGAAAAAGGAATGAACGTAATCCGGATATGAAACGTCCTCCAGGAAATGAAATAGAATTGTATGCTAAGGAAAGCGTATGCCATATCAAATTTGATACTATTGAAATGTGAGAAAAAGGGATTAATTGATATGACTGAATGCTGACCTCTGATACCCGTGATATTGAGCTGCAGAGAAACCAATGAATTCGAGAGAAGGGAAGGACTTATCATAAATATGATAACCCTTGCGAAGCGAAATCGACAAATAAGTATGTAAAAACACAGTTTTTTGTTCAGCGAAGAAATTTCTGTTCAAAGACTTCATTTTCAAGCTGTACAGTCGTATTTATATTACAGAAAAGGTTATAACGTGGCACTAAATAATTGCTCAGTTAATATACATATATGTGATAAGAATAACGATAATTAAAATGTTATAAGGGGTAGATTTGAAGTGGATAAATTATTAAATTATTAAAGATTGTTTTATAAGTGAATTGAAATCAAAAATGTTTTTAAAATGTCAAGTGTTGTCTAAAAATTTTAAAAAATGAAGAGTACGATTACGATGAGAATGAAGATGTGAAGTGAAGTGGAAAGAATTCAAGTGGTAAAATAAAATAAAGTAAAAACTAGAAAGAACATTACTATGACCAAGGTAAAGAAAGGGGTTCGACAAAACGTTTTTGAAAACATAATTTAGGTTTCTGTTCATTTATAGCTAAAGCTTCGGCTATGCATAAGTGAAGAAAACGTAAACGTTTGCATCGAATTGATTTTGCCATGTAGATAACTTTGAAAGATGAATCACGTGGGGCTAAATGACCTGACTCTAACAGGTGATCACAGATAGACGACTTCGCAGTTCCACGTATGTATTACTAGTTTTTACTTTCATAATCACGAATTCCACATTTTATGTTTGAAGTTGCACACTTTTGACAATTGGATGGCTTGTTGTGAGGAGTCCATGAGTACTTTTGTTATCGGACGTTTGTATGTATAACGGTGCAAACCTGTCCTTGATTTATTTTCTAAATTCCCCTCCTATAGGAGATATGCAGATGATATCCTTTTGATACGTGGGGAAAATGAAATGCGAGTCGTCTATTAGATAGACGTAACTTTGTACAGAATCATATAAGTCTTACATACGAGGAAGAAAGTCGCAACCAACTTGCATTGTTAGACATAATTCTGAGTCAAAGAGACGATCGATTTACAGAAAGCTTACTTGGACAAGGCAAGACAACAATTTTCACAGCTTCTGTATATTACAGTGTAAGAGAGGATTAGTGAAGTGCTTATTTGAGAGGATTCAGCGAATTTGCACAGTTGATGTTATAGAGAAAAAAATGAAATATAGGTGGATACTCTTGTTGAAAACGGATATCCCTTACAATTTTTAAACAGGTGAAGAAGTCAGTCCATCTTTACACCTTCAATCCATGCCGTCCCTTAGAAAAGTGTTTTCATCAAATTACCGTTTGCTGGTGAAATAAAAAGTAGGATTTTGAGACAAAGCTTAAATTCGGTCATCCGCAAAACCTATTATGCAGCTTGGCTTGCAAATGATATTAAAACAGCCTTTAAGGTTATCTATAAAAATGTTCAAGGGTGCTAATTGAAATACGCTGAGGCTACAACCATCCATAAGCCTAAGCCCCTCCTGTGTGTGGGTTCAAAAACAGTTTGATGTTACTGTTAACCTACTTTCGTAATCATTATTTAATTAAATTATTAAACGTTGAGTAAATCATTCTTAAATCGTTTTTGTCTCTTTGTTTAATTTAATTGCCCTTGTTTTTTTCATATGTATCGACTTGACAAGTAAATGTGTGATCAGATTGTTCAAAATGTATAGCTCAAATAGACCACACTTTTCAGATAATCCCTGTCTTCTAATACCATTATCCAGGTAAGTGCTTACTCAGCGATCAACCTATTTCAGGAAATTCGATATATATAAGATCAGGATATTCACAGTTTCATCGGAAATTTTTGAACATTTCAGCTATTTTTCTGTTGAATAACGTTTTCACACGACCTGTAGGTCAGTATTTCTTTCCATACCTTTATTTTTGTCTGATTGTGTAGGCAGTGTGATGTATCGCGACTTCAAATTGAAAGACTAAGATTGTTATTGAGCAGTGTCAAGGTTCTAACACGAAGTGACTTCTTTAGCTTGAAATGTCCAAAAGAACTTTCTTTTGTTATATATGAATATTTCTGCTTCAGCTTCGAGAATGCTTCAAATTTTGTTCCCACGTAATGATAATTAGTCAATTAATCCAGTTTCTCAGTACTGCGTTCGTACTGGAGATGCTTTTAGTCTGAATATCTGTTAGATTAAGTCATTATGATATTTTTGTCTTTTTGTTATAATTGATTAAAATCAAACATTGCATCAAGCTACAAGGTCGTTTTATATTGCTACGACAGAATTTCATGTTCAAACTTTCTGAAACTACCGGTTGTCATGGTTTTTAGCCTAAATCATAGATTGTGTACATGACTGATTATTCTTCAACATCTCAAGGTTGAATTTCACTCATTATTCATTCTAAATACTGTGTCTCACAAGTAACTGAAATCGACAAAACCTAATGCCAGATTTTGAAAGGAAACGGCAGTGGTTTTAGCTAAATTTCTTCATTGAATTCTATTTTCAGGTCTCTCATGTTCATTTCAGAATTTGCTGGCGTTTTCTGCTGTTTCTCACCAATATCCATTGTTATTGGCAATCCCACTTGCCGAAAACCACTTCTGAATTTAATGACACTTCAAGGAAAGGACTCGAGAATCCATGAAATCACTAGTAAATAATAATATAGAAAATATCCCCATTTAGACATTTGGAAAACAGAAAGATTGAGCGAAGAAATATTTACTTTTCAATTAGATCCTCTTCTCTGGCTCTACTTTAATATATATAGCATTTTTACAATACACAACAATTTACCAAACAAGTGGTGATATGTTTGTACAGCCACTTTGCTTACCGTGGCCATCGTTACAAGACAGGACTACGTCGCCCCCACCCCCTATTAAATTATAATTGTCCAAATTATTTTATTTTTATTTTGACCACTTCATCTTTAATTATGTGTTATCCTTGTAAAATTATTTATTCTATCCATTTCTAATTTTTTAATGTGTATTGATTTTCTGCTTTAATTATCTACCCATTGACATTTTGACAGTTTAATTATTATTAACAAACATATCAGTGCCACTTGTTTGGTAAATTGTTGTGTATTGTAAAAATGCTTTGTATATTAGAGTAGAGCCAAAGAAGAGGATCTAATTGAAAAGTAAATATTTCTTCGCTCAGTCTTTCTGTTTTCTAAATAATAATAATAATTTGCTAGACCTTGAGCAACAATCTTCGTATGTTTGGCATGCGATTCGCCTCTGTGAAATGCAAGATGCTGCTACAGGACTGGACTACGTCAACTCCTAGCTTAGTGATAGGGAGTGAAGTGATAGAGCATGTTGACCACTTCACCTATTTGGGAAGTTGTATCCGCACCAACGGATCGATTGGTGACGAAATCACAGCACGGATTCAGAAAGCTCGGGCTGCTTTCGCTAACTTACACCGTCTCTGGCGTAGGCGTGACATCCGGCTGTCAACCAAGGGACGTGTATACTGCTCAGCAGTTCGCTCCGTCCTTCTATATGGCGGTGAAACGTGGCCATTGAGAGCGGAAGACATGAAGAGATTGTCTGTTTTTGACCACAGATGTTTACGATCTCTTTCTCGCGTTAGGTGGTATAATAAGGTAAGTAATGTTGACGTTAGGCGTAGAGTGTTGGGCAAAGACGGAAAATCAATCGAAGAGGCTATAAAGTTACATAGATTGAGATGGTTAGGTCACGTGCTGCGCATGCCTAACCATCGTCTCCCCCGACGGGCATTACTAGCTGATATAGGTGCAGGTTGGAAAAGAGTAAGTGGTGGCCAAACAAAAACATGGCATCAATCCATGAAATCCCTGACAGTTAAACTGAGTCAGGTAGGGAGATGCAGACTTCCGGGTTGGGGCCCGCCCTCGGGACTCTAAGAATCAATGGCTGGAGACAATAGGTGACATGGCTCAAAATCGTTGTCAATGGCGCAGATGTATTCAGTCTCTTTAACCTTCATGTTCCTTTCTACCATTACTCATTCTGTTTCTCTCTTATACTTATCTAAATTCTATTGATTCTCTTCTCTCATTTTCCTATCTACCTTTGTGTGCTATTTGGAACGTGGCAACTCGAACTGCTGCACTTCGGCGCCAAGTTCTATGTTGAATCCAGCAGCAGCAGCAGCAGATTGGAGTACACAATGAAGCATCAACGTTTCGAAGCTCCTCGTCATCAGTTTCTGTTGGATCTTTTCAAGTGCGGTACTCGTTATACTAACCTAGACCATTTGTCATACAGTTAACTCCAAATAAATTGATTGCATCTTAAATGCCAAGTATGGGAATGACGATCAACTTAGTGATGGTAGTCAAATGTATTTCAGTCTTGGGAATTGCAAATAGAGGTGCAATAAATGTAGCTACAAACTGAAACTCAGAATGAAAAGATTCAGTTCACTTATTTAAACTGCCGACTGAAATATTATGAACGAAGTATTCTCCTCAGAACACCGGTGATATCATCTCCATGGATGTCCATTCTTGACTTTGAACTTTTACTTTTCAGGAAATACTTCTGATGTATTCAGACCACAGTTTGCGAATCATTTGGCAATAAACATCGAATGCACAATTCGACCTGCCAGGATTCAGGAGGTTTGAAGTGATTCAGTGCTCTCAGATGAGCTGGGGTGATGACTCTGGATTCAAGAGAGCGGAATGCCTATACAATGTGTAGGTCACTTTGTCTTTGCTAGTTAGCATTACTGATTAATATCACTGGTATTCAAATACACATGTGAATCAACTTATGGCTGGGTCACCAGAATTTGACCGTATTATGTGAGCTATAGGCTTCACAGATAAAATAATGGTTTTACGCCACAATGAAGGTTGTGATGTACATCAAGATATAAACATTGGATTGATAAGTATCCGACAGAGAGAGACTCAGTTTCGCAATTTCATAAGGATTTTCTTAGGTAACAAGCAACAATAACAGTCAGCTTTATTGGATGAGATTTATTGAACGCCCTATTCCATGATAAAAAGTGCACATTTGCTTGTTAAAATAATTTGCATTTATTTCGTTATGACATTAATAACACAAACAAATTAAACATAAATGGAGAGAATTTTCGTCAGGAATACTAGTATGAGTTGAAAAGGCAAAATTCACACATTTAATGGACCCGAAAATGTCAGTGTAGATCAATTATCATTTGAATTTGTGAAAAAGTTAATGGTAATTTTATTGTGAGAAAGAGTCATTCCCGTGACCTGAAAGACAAATCAGAATATTTTGAAAGATGAGTAGAAACAGTTATAACCATAGTAATACAGAGATGAATGTGTGAATTTCACGTGATAAATAAACTTATGTTTATCGACATTCATTTTGCTTACAATAACTCAAATTATCCTTCAGTAAACTGTTGTCGCCGATTTCCCCATTTATAATTCAGTCACCAGTTGTTTACCTAGACTCTTGATCACCACTCTGTGACTAACATACGTTATTTTCGATACAAAATATTATTAATTTAACGTATATCAAAGTAGAAACCGTGATATTCAATGATACGTCTGCATATGGTTGAAGAAGAATGCATTTAGAAAACTTTCTCTCTCGATATTTGATTGTTGGCATTTTATCAAATATTTGTTGAGACAGTGATAAAGATGTCACGCAACCTGGGAAAACATTATCCAGGATCTGATGTAGAATGTTAGAGAGCACCGAATAGTTTTCCTTCTTATATCATTTTACGCGGTGATTCAGGAATGTGACAGGTATTGCCAATATGGATAACCAAAATTATAAATCACTCATAGATATTCATTTCATCATGCAAATGGTTAGTGTGTGCAACACAAATCTTTCATTATGTGCAACGAAGAAACCTACCGCATCAATTGATTCAGGGGTCATTGCGACAAGTTATTTCTAGAAATAACGAAACTATTATTGAGCAGATTATAAGGTCATGAGTGTATATTAGACAGTAGAATACTATTGGACATGGATATTCAGGTCAGTCTATGGAAAAGTATGATCACAGATTCCTCTTTTAGCCTTGCTTGATTCTTTACATTAGTAGGGCTTAACACTTGAACATTTATCATTAGATTTCAGAGCAATGAAATACACATGGGAGGATATATGCTACTAAAAATTCTATTTGAGGTTAAATATAAGTATTTGGAGGAACTATTTTATTCTAGAGGGAACTTGAACACTCAGTTGTATCACTTATTTCAATAAAAGTAAAAAGTATTACTTTAACACTGGAATCGCAGCTTTTAATCTGAGATTTTGAACGATGTAATTGCATTTTCGTGTTATCAATTCCCTGTGCAATACTTGTTTATAATACCTGACACCGAACATTCATGGTAACGTTTGTGCGGTTGTTTGGATACTTTTCGTTTGACATTATCTTAAGGTTACTTTACTTCATTTCATGTGCTAGGCTTCTACAACACATCCAAGATGTGAAATTACAATTATTTAGTCAGTGAATGTATCACACAATGAAACGACATCACACACTGTGTAGTATTATTTACTTCTGTTATTTATACAATAAGAAATTAATATGGAGTCTTGTATCACTATGACGTGCAATAATTATCTACACATTATTAATTATGATATTGGAGTCAAATTTAATTTCGTTAAATTTTATTGTCTAAGGAGATTGAATTCGTGACTTCAGTAAATCATACGTTTTTTTCTACAAGACTCACGTTTCCCATTGGGTAGTGTAATGGTACCTGGAATTTTGAAAAGTATTGTGTGGAGCCACATAAAAATTGCTCCGAATGTGTGGAAAGAACTTTTTTGACATGGAAAGTGTTAATGCCTGCCATGTCATTTCTTTTCCATTATTTCTCTGTCTGCGTTTCTCAAAGGGGCAGATTCATGCCGCCATAAGAATGAGCTATCAACTGATGATTTGAAGCAGTTTCATCATGAAATTCCCATAATGTAGACAAACGCTGGTTGAAATTCAGACATCTGTTGTGATTTCTGACGTACATTCATTTATACATTAGCTTAAACTTATTTTTTCGCATTTGTTTACAGCTTCGCCATTTCATGATGATAAAAGTCATTTAATGATATCAGCAGACGATGACTGAACTGACTCAGATTAATCAAATGCAAATTTGCCAGGTGTCCAGAAGTTTTGTCATTTTTCAAATGTAAAATCCAGTGATTGCTGGTTCTTAGAGCTTAAACCGTTGGATGTCAACAATGCCTTGGGAAATTGGTGTCAATAGGGGGAGAAAAGGTGTAATTCACTATCATTGACCCACTAATTTCACCAGTTAATTGTGTTTTATCTACTAAGTAGACAAGAAGACATTCACCATAAAAGTAATTCGCAGTGCTTTTTACAACCCAGTGTTCATGTTGTGCGTTCAAATACTGATATAATACATAATGCAGTATACTGCTATTGATTCATTTTTCCCTCTTTCTCAGTACTGGCTAAATTTCACTCAATTTCATGAGCTGAACTTCTGTTATACATTGTGACACACTACTCTTCACTTAATAAAATTTTTCTCCTATCTAATCGCAATTGAAAATTAGTGAATTCAGTCGCAGTTGTGAAAGTCCTGTCCAGTTCACTGCTCATCAAAGAAATACTAAATCTCTGACAATGTCGATTTCGGTGTGGATTATTCAACAAATCCGTCTACATGGTTATGGAATATGCGAAGTGAAGTAAACTTGGTTCAAGCCTTGTTTAAAACCTGCACTTCCTCAAATTTCCTCCTCCTTGGTTTTCAAAATTGGAGAACATGATTTACAACCACTCCATAACATCACACTTTGCGGATCGAGGGTGGAATTTCCTGCTTGCCGTACATACTTTCAGCATGTTCTCAACTGACGTAAGTAACTGCCACAAAGTGCTTTGAAAAAATCAAGGTTTTCATGAAGTTATCACGTAAAAACGAACTTTGTCCATTCACAGTGAGATACATTCGCTCACTGTCTAAATTGTAAACACAACTTTTGCTCTTGTAAAGAAACGAAAACTGGGGTTTGAATTCAGAGGTTTTGCGTCATCTTTCCCCAGGGCCATGAATTCGCCGTTTATTGTCACACGTGAATGTTTCATAGTTTCGAGACCTCGTCTTACAAGCTCCTGGTTACTTGATTTGCTGAATGATTCACTTCAGTTGCTACAAATACTAACCTTAGTTCAAGTGTCACGTTTGATGGTGTCATCTAATTTTGATTCTTTTAAATATTAGCACTTTAAAAAAAATCATGGTGTGCAAGTGAAAAAGTTAAAGATGTTGTTTAGCTTCTCTGAATAATACAAGTATGAAAACTGAAAGTAGGCGTATCAGTGAAATGATCACACTCTTCACTCACTCGTTGACGTTGGCTCCTTAACTAAAAACAAGATAGAGCACTATTGATAATATAAAACGTGGAAAGCGTAGGTTATTGTTATAGGGCACTTTGACTTCTCTTCACTAGCAAACACAATATTGTTAGACTCCATTCAATAAGCTGAACTGAGAGGAAACCATTGAGCATATCAACTAATGCAATGAAGGTACAAGAGAAACTATGGATCGAATCACGAAATTCAAGTTCAGAAGCTTTAAAATTCACTTACACTGCTTAACTTAAATGATAAAGTGTATTTTTAATACCGATTAGTAATCACATTTTAAAAATTATGCGAATGAAGGAGAATACACCTCACCTTGAAAATATAATGATCACCGACGTTAACATAATTTCATTCAGTGTTATTCTTGAATCAATTACATCACAAAGATATACGTTATCATATAAAATAAAGCTATTTACAAATCTGAGATATTTTTGAGCAAAGGGTAGATTCTCAGTCAAAAGATGACATGCGAACTTACAATCCCTTACTAAAGTGACAAAACATATCAAAGAACAACGTCAAGAATCACCTTCAGAATAACGAAGAAGACGATGACGTATATATTTCTTACTGAATAAATACATGAATAATTTCATAGATGACTACTCGATAAGTGGTGAAACCATGGGCTACGCATTGAGAAACAGTGCATTTTTGAGAAGCGTACTGATTGTTTGATAAATTTGATATTTCTTGCACTGTCTTTAAACTGGAATAATATTTATATACGTATATGTTATTCCTCCGAAATCATTATTATATACTCCACTCTGATTAACTAGATGGTGAATTATTAAACAAATCTCCAGTGACCTTATCTCTGTACTGTTAGGTTTTTAACCTGTCTGCGCCCTTTTTGAGAAGAGGAGCGTCATCCTGGACAGCTCAATCTCTGACGACAGTGGCCTCTGGATTAATAGTTCAGGAATATTTGTACTCCAATATGTTTCATGCTCAAATATTAGTACATCTTTCCCATAATGATGCATGTTCAGCTATCGACATTCTTCTTTGTTTTTAATTTACTGTTAATCATTATAACAGAGAAATATTATACTTACAAAATTCTTCTGAAAACAAAAAATACATTTGAAAATGCCAAAAGTTGAGTGAGAGTCATAAACAGGTTTCAAATTTTAAGAATAAGCCTACACATCAGGGAGCCTACAAAAACGTTTCGGTGGTAACATAATAGTGAAAAGAACTTGATAAAGTCCAATAAAATATATAGCCATAGTGATATTAACTCTATTTATATGAGTATTTTATTTTTATTCGTCTTTTGAATTCCAAGTGGAACAAAGGGCTTCGGCACCAAGTCTCCATTTCACTTATTGGTCTGCAGTCATTTAAAGCCGGTTCTTCATTCGCCCGTATTTTTTTTCTTATCATGTGGTATCTTCAACATCAAATCTAAACACTTTAATCGTCATTTCAAACTCAGGTGTCATTTGAAGGTTTGATGTATGATGTTATTCAATTGTCTTGTCAACATGTACCAAAGCTACTTCATTTAATTTTGCTTGTTTGTTGGGAGATAGGCTAACCGATTGTTTTTGAGTTTTCACAATGAATTGGGAGCGTTCTTAGACGAAGTTAGGAGCAAACTGCTAATGAATCTTTCTGTTAATGGCTCATGTCGGAAACAGTGACTTGATATCCCTTTTTAATATTCAGCAGTTGTCTCCTGCCTTGTATGTAGATGCGCAAACCAATTTCAGATAAAAAGAAGATTGCTTTTTCACAACTTGAATTTAAAATAGTCATTCTCGATTTATTTCGACTATATGTCGCTGCCTCTCTTGTTAAGTGGAGGACGCAACAATTTCTTCATCCTTGGAATTCCCTCAGTGTTGACGGGTGCTTGTTGCTGGTTGCGTATATGCGTATATACCAATCTAATTATGGTCATCCCAATACTTCAGCAGAGAAATAAGGTTTTTGTGTTCATCTACTTTGATTCATGAGTGAAATTCCGACAATCAAAGTCACAAAACTGTCCAATTGTCAACGCTAAATTTCATAATGACAATCGTTTTTGTGATTTGACAATCAACTTGAAGATATTCAATAAAAATAATTATTCAAATGAGTTCTGGAAAAGAACAACTGCAACATACTGAAATGAAATTTTATGTAAAAAATAAAACTGCTTAAACAGCGACTATTGGATATAAACGTTTCTTCAATATACACCCTGAGTAAGTGACTCCACCGGATAAGAATGATTGCAAAGGAAGCATGAGGGCAGATATTGAGATTCAACTAATTTGAGATTGTATTCACTTAGAATCAGATACACTGTATCCATGGTCGCAAATCTTGTTCAGTGAATAAAAGTGGAACAAAGAAAACACTTGAAACCTGAAAGATGTCAGAGAAATGTCAAGTAACGCATTTAATATTGTTCTGACGACAGTTTCTTACAACATGTTGAACATGGCAAACGTAACAGGTGCACATACTGTGTGGAGTTGTGTTGCAAAAAATTGGTAGAACGAGCTACATTTTTTGGAATTATTCGTTATTCATCCACACCAAATAGTTTATTGTGTACGACAAAAATTACGAAATATTAACATACTCAGTACTTCTCAGTTAAAGCAAAACAAAGAAATTGATTAAAATAAAGCAAAGGTGAATCAAAATACAACGAATGATAAAAACAATCAAGAGTATGGAGACATGAAAACAGTCTTGAAGCATATGATTATTCGTTCTGCGAAGCAAGTATTCTGCACGAGAGTATAAGCTTAATTCCACTGAAAAACTCTTTTCTATAATGATCACTACATTATTTCAGTCCAGTGGTAGTTATTGTCACTTTTTGAAAAGACAGTAGATTCCATACCCGATTAATTCACTGAAGGTGAATAATTCTAGTATAGAGAAAGCGATTCCATTTTCCATTTGCACTGCCGTTGATGTCGTTCACTGAGGAGATACTATGTTGAAAAATAGTCATCTTACAAAAAGGCTTATCGCTCGTAACACCAAACAACATTTAACAGTTATTGGGGCCAGAAAGTCTCAATTGAATAATAATATGGCTAACTGATGAACAATCGAAAATGCAGCTTCACTAGACTAGTGGTGTATTCGTTACACATGGGAGCAAAACAGTGAAGAGTTCGTATACTACTGCAACAAGTATATCAGCCAAAATATTGGCGCTATTCACTAATAGTCACAACCCCTTTAAATAGAAACTTATATGTATATATATATACCAAGGTTCAGAGGAGTACAAAAAGTAAAACCTTTCTCGGTTTAACCTTTGAAATTATCGGAAATCCGGAATATTTTGATAAAACATGGAATCAAAGGTGTTTGCATGTAGAGTGTAACTGTGAAAATATTGTTTAACTGTTTTTTTGATTGAACACTGGTCAGTAACTAGTGTAATGTGTCTAGTCCTATCTTCGGTGCAGACTGAATTCTATTAGTCATGTTTGCAATGTGGCCACCATGCTAGGTGGCTCGCCATTACGGTGCACTGTGAATTGTTGGTATTAGATGGTTGGAGGCAATAGGCAGGAAGCCTTGGACCTAGGTTTCGTGCTAGTTGGCACTCATCAGCAAGGCGCATCTGCAACCTTGAAGGAACTGATGTCCCTTCTGAGATTCGAACCCGCATCACCCAGTGCTGCAGTCAGAGACGTTACTACTGAGCTATTCAGGCTCGCGACTGACCTGTAAGACTGTATTGGATAGGACTAGACACATTACACTAGTTACTGATTAGTGTTCAATCAGAAATATCGAATACAGTCCTAAAGGAGGTCAGTCGCGAGCCTGAATAGCTCAGTGGTAACGTCTCTGACTGCAGCACTGGGTGATGCGGGTTCGAATCTCAGAAGGGACATCAGTTCCTTCAAGGTTGCAGATACGCCTTGCTGATGAGTGCCAACTAGCACGAAACCTAGGTCCAAGGCTTCCTGCCGATTGCCTCCAACCATCTAGTACCAGCTATTGTTTAACTGGGAATTCAGTCGTCCCCAAATGACCAGTACCATACAGAGAAATATTGCTATTCACTAGCTGCTTTCATCTCAGTCCTAAAATATCATCAATTTATATTAACTAGGAGCCAGTGTCTTAAAACACTTCTAACGTTACTGAGCAAAGGAGTCATGAAATGCAGAAATGCAGGTGATTTTAGAAACGAAGTATAGATGATTCGCCTAATTTTATCCTGTACTGAAAAAGAATAGTGAAATTGTATATGCTCTCCTGAAAGCCCTATTAAGTCTCCATTTGAGTCATAGTTTCCATAAAGACATGTCAGTTATTGTATCATGCTGGAATGTGTGGATGAATGAAGTAACCAGAGTATTCAATATATGCAAATTTGGTTAATTCATCCGAAAGTGTCTTCTTCAGAAATCATCTAATATAATGGGAATAGTCTCAGCCTTATCAACTTAGGCAGCGTTACAAAAATGCTAAATGCAATAACACCCAATTTCACAATTTTTTTTCTCGAAAACTGGAATGAATGGTATTCATTATACACCTGTGTACATCTTTTGGATAATAATAATTGACTTCGCTTGCTTCGAATCGGGCTCAAGTCTTTTAGTGGTTAAGCATTCTTCTTGTCAGATAGACTGAACGGTATGATAGAATTCGCCATCTAATTTGAATGGAACACCATTTCTTTTCAGTGAGGTTTCCAACTTGCAGGCATTTCATATGTATTCATGCTTCTTCTGAATACACTGTCAGCTGGACAACTTTCAATACTTGTTGAAAAATTTTCAGTAATAGTATCTTAAGACTCACCTTCCTCAGCTGGATTGAAAGAAGTATTTGTATATTTTTCACAGCTTGAAATGTGTTGTTTAAAATATAACCACAGATTTTCAAACCCACGTATGTTCATATAATCCTGCACTTTTTTGATTATTTAATCCTTGTATTATTTGTAGTCAGTTGTCTATACATTTGTGCATACATATAATGTATATACATATATATACTTATACATATATACATTTATACATTATACATTTATATATACATATAATGAATGTATATATTTTATATACATGTTTCGAGATAAGCATTCTGATTTTTGTCCATGCAGAATGAGTTGTGTTGTTTGAGTAAGTAAGTCCAAGCAATAGCACATTTCTCCTTAAAGCGACAAAAAGAGCAGTTTCATGGCTAGTTTGAGGATAGCATATCGCAGTTATTGACATGTACTATGATGTACACAATCATTGTTAAGTACACTTTAGAAACGCGTGTCTTCTGACGACTGAAAGTAATTCAAAATAATAAATTTTCAGTTAGTGAATAGATCACTATCCGTTTCAAATAGTTGTTGTGTGTTATCAATTAGGTAGAAAAGTGAAGCACAGTTTAGAAAGGAACAGAAGCTGAATGTAGGCGTCTCACTTTCACATGTGAGCGCATTTTTGTGAGTGAAATGGCATCTGCACACATTGTTCGGGAAAGTTTATCATTATGTTTACGATTGCTCAGTGTTTAGCTTACAGTTTTTAACAGTTCAGCCTTCCATTGATATCTCTACCCATTAAACTTCAATTATTTGCCACCTACAGATTGATATGAATTGATGTAAACACCCTATTTTAAAAAGTGCTGCTTTCAAAGAGAATCAAACAATGGGTGGCAATTTTGCTCATTTTGCAGTCCTAAATTTCAGAAGCGTACTGCAGTTCGAAAAACCACACCAGTTCAAACCACCAGAAATCCACCTACTTACTATGCCATATCAGGATATATTGTGCCAAATTATTTATTGAAAAAATAAACACTTCAGGCCGAGCAATCACTGCAGTTTTCTCTATCATCTGAGCTTAAACTATAACTCAGTTGAATTTTCTCCGATGGGCTTATGTGATAAACGACAGTGCATTAGCTTGTATCATTGTAACTTTAACCAAATACGAACTTGCTCAGAGCAATATAAGTAGACGTTTCTACACATAACATCTCCGAGCAGACGAATGAGGGCAATGTTTCATTTGATTTTTACCGACTAATACTTAAAGTGATTCAAGCACACAGACACGTGTATAAACATTTTCATTTAATTATACGGAAATTGACAAGACATCTTGAAGTGAGTGAGATAAAGATATTTGGAGTGAGAGGAAGAATGGAGGGATTAAATATTGTTAACTTGTCTGTATTCTGAAATTTCCGTCTAGGTTTCATGTTCAAAACTAATCTGTACAGCACGAAAGAGTGATCTGCTTAACTGTATTCTAATACTTCGTTGAAAACTATTCTGAAACTGTATTAGTCAATATCTTGTGAATGACTTATTCGAAAAGAAATACATATACATGTGTAAATTTAAGACATCTGCGTTCCACTTTGTTAATTTTAATAAAACAAGAGAAACCTCATATTCAGTAAAATTTTCATTGTGTTTGCGCCACTGAAAAGACAATAAACTTCACATAAAGAAGTGAAAACCTTAATATAATAACTCAACTTATTTATAATACGTAATCATCTCGTGTACTACGCTAAGGATCATTTGTATTAAAAATAAGCGGAAATTACAAAGTCGGTAAAGGATGCAAACAGTAGAATTCGATGTTCACTTCTACTTACACATGGAGTCTGAATGAGACAACATGAAGTTGATAGAATTCAGTGCATACGTAAATGGTTTCAAATAATTGGTCGAATGAATTATTCTTCACAGAAAATAGATGGCTTGATAGTGAGAATATACATTTGTCAACTGAGCTTGTTGTGTTAATACTTAGCAGAGTGATTCCAAGCATGAAAATTGATAAAATGACATTTATTTTCTGAACAAATAATATTCTGCAAAAAAGAGGTGGGCTGCTTCCCTCTATCTCGAAAGCTAATATTCACAGAGTATAGAAGATGCTGTAGTTGAAGATAAAACAACTGGGTAGGTGATCTTGGGTTTTCTTTTGCAGCAATTTCATTCGTGAATGTTAATTTTGCTGTAGACGATGAGGTTTTTCCAGAGGCAACATTACTTAGAATAATAAATTCTGAGTGTCCGTGAAATGACAAATGCAGGATCATTTCTAAAAACGACTGATATGCATAAAAAGAGGATCCAAAGGGAAGCACACTTATATGTCAAAATGGAGAGGTATGAGTGGGAACAGAAAACACATTCACTATAAAATTTATCATCGAGAAGGTGCAAATTTCTTCAGAGAAAAGCAGTGGGAATCTTTCCTGATTTTATCTTCCATCAGAGAGTATTTTTGTCTTAAATTTGCCTCTTCTCAAAGACCAGTAAGTCTTTGTTGAGTAATATTTTACCTAAGAATATCTAGACTATTGTTTTTGGCTGAAACGTGTGAATAATTAGTGTAACTGTAGTATTCGTTATATGTTCAACTTCTCGGATAAACACAAGCTGATTTAAGAAAATGCTTGATGTGAAACAGAAAATGTGTCACAGAAATGTCAGGTTCCGCATTTGTCAAATGAATAAATGAATGTTACTACTACATGTCGCACATATCAGACATCATTAGGATGCACTGTGCCAGTTAAGGTTGAGAGTAATCTACACTAACCGCTTTATTATTTCTGGATATTTCTTTCTAATGCGCGATACACAATAAATACCGTGCTACAACAAATTTCAGGACATAATCATACCAAATTTTTCTGGATTAGTGAAGCAAGTTTTAAGTTGAGAAAATAAGAATATCAGTGAAATGAAGGAGAACGAGAGATCATCACAAAATAAAAATTATATGTTGAGTGAACACCGTGAATTATGTTAGTTAAATGAATTGTTACCAGAATATGGGATAGAATGTGTCCTTGAAATGGATTGTCTGATATATTGCAACTTTTGTTATGCACAGGGTGAATCTCCTGATCTTATTCCTGTTTCATTTCCCTCCAATCTACAACAATCTTTCTTCGTAAACCGAAGGGCATATGTATGTAAAAATCCCTGACATGTTCACCTATACTAGGATCGCAGAAGCGCCTTTCCGTTTCTTGCAGCCATATTTCTGGAAAGAGGCAAACCTCCGAAGTGTTTCCGTCATCCTTTAAGGAGCGAATCCAAGTATTTATCATGAGGCTGAAACTCACTACAAATAGTTTCATTTGAAACGCATTTAAGTTCAAAATGGGACAAAGTACACATATCAGCTTGAAATGTTGGCCATCACCTATCAGAATGACATCATTTCATTATGTAAAAAATGACGAACTGTATGCAGTACAAGTGAATATGTGAAGAGACACTTGAAATTCCATTACAACATAATCAGTTAACAGGCAAATGTAAGTAACCTCAGAAGCGAAGATTGAGAAGCTTGTCTAATTTTCTAATCTACTGAATAGTGTTTGTATCGTGAACGCTCTTCCCTTAAAGATCCATTGAATCTCCTCTGAGAAACAGATTGCATAAAAATACTTTTTGTATTTTAGTGTTCTGAAATGTATGAATAAATGAAGTAGCCTTAGTACTCTTCGTACGTGAGACTGACACTATAAGTACAAGCTGATTTAAAAAAAGTTTGATGTGCTACTGAAAACTTATCAGAGATACGTCATTTTTTGCCTCTAATATTTTTGAAGGAAATATTATGACTATCTGTTCCAAATCTCATACATAATATGTGCCGGGTCAAGTTGCAAATTATTTACATAGTACAGTCAATTTCGCTTTAGTTATTTGTTACTTATTCGAGTCAACTAATACATTGTGTGCTACAACAAATTTCAAATTACAGACATACTTAAATATTCTGCATTAACGAAGAATGTTTCAAGTTGACAAATTTACAGCATTAGTAAAGTGAAAACGAGAAAGGGATGAAAACAAGGTATCAATTCTCGACTTATTATTAACTGTGAACTATGCTCGGTGAAGAATTATTTCTTTCAAACGGCTTTGTTTTCAAGCTGTTTAGTCGCAGTAATATTACAGAAAAAGGCATGAAGTGGCCCTACAAATCACTCAGTCAATACATAAGATAAGAACGAATATAACCAACATGACGTATTAGGAGAGTGAAGCTGAACACGGATGAATCACAAAACTTCTTAAGATTCATAAATAAGTGAACTAATATTAGGTTTTTGAAAGCAGTTGGCTGAGTGTACAAGGATGATAACAAACAATAAAGACAGTGAAGTTGAGGTGAAGTGGAATGAAAATGAGTGATAAGAGAGAATAAAATAAAATAGCATAATTATGATCAGGGTAATGGAAGAGATTTAAAGACGCTTTTAAACACAATTTGGGTTTCGCTCTGTGTATAGTTAGAGCTTTGAGTATGCATAGGCGGAGAAAAAGTAAGAATTTCAAGTAGTTGGATTTGGTCCTGTAGAGGACAACGCACGTGGGGATGAATCACTTGAGTGCAGAAGGTATTCACATATTAAAACATAGTCACTCTTTGTTGAACCGATATCGTCAGCTTCACGCAAGCACGTGAATGAGCATATGCACACAGAGGTGAACATAAACGCCACTTTATCTTTGATGCATTGTTTAATCATCAGGTAGCCGTAAAATCTATTCTACATATCAGTAGTTGCTTCAATCGAATATGGATTCTTCAAATATCATTTGTTATCGTGGGAACGGTTTCAGTCTTATTGAAAAGATATCGCCATCAAGCTGCAAAATGGGTTGTGAAATCATTCCGTATTGTTATTAATGGAATTTTGAATGGAATTTTTGTTCCCTTAATTTCATGTTGTTTTCACATTTCTCAATTATTATTCATCATTCTCTTCTGACAGGCGATCTATGGAAGTTCTAATTACAATACAATTTTTATTCTATAAATGCTTGTTTAGCAAAATTCAGAGTTCTATCTCTTGGAAACTTTAAAATTCTCACATAAAATATATAATTAAACACTCATACACAGGGTTTCATATGATGGAACATTACACTGTCTGAAACACGACTAAGTCTTACATGAGATGTCTTATTTGTCTTCTACTTCAGTGGTGCAGTGATAAATTGGAAGCCACGAGAATTTACGTTGCTATCAAACGCCGTTAGTAAATGGTTTTAGTGCCCAGAAAAAAAGAAAGGTAGATGCAATATACTGGATAGAAATTTAAGTAGTACATGGATGTAGGCTTAATTGGTCACATGTCTTGATGACAAGTTCGTTTCGCCCAGTCGATATGCGTTTTGAATTTATATTTGTACCGATTCTCTTGTTTGATATATAACCATTGAGAACTGATAGTGCTCAGATATCCTCTAAATACCTGTGAAATATATAAATTGTTTATGAATATAAACAACTCACTAGACCTAACTGGAATGTGGTAATGATGTGCAAATAACTCATAGCTTACAATAAGTTTTCTCACATTTTGATAGTGATTTTCGAACACTGCACATCTGCTGACTTAATTATATGCGGAAATGTTATGCGAATATTCGTTATACTCACACCTATTGTGAAACAAAACAGATTCATATTCATGGTACACAGTCTGAAACATATTACCTTTTTAATCTTTTTGTTCATCCGTTGACATAAGCGCTTGGATAATCTTTGTCTCACTTGTAATTTCATGTTTTTAAAATAAATGTGCAGGTTATTATTCGTGTTAATCTAGGGCCTTTATGATGAAAACATGACCTTCCACAATAGCTGCACTCATCTTTGTAGATAAATTTATAGGATAAATAGTATGAGCAGAAAGGTCTGACATAGGAGAGCTTTCAGAAAAGATGACTTCACTATTTTATATTCGCCTTTCAACAGTCGATTTGAGTGACGGTCAGCCAATGGCCCTCAGGAAACATGCCAGATAGACAAATTTATTTTGCCCCATAGAAAGTGGCACAATTGGTCGATTAACGTTGACTTACTATCGGAGAACCGCTTTACGTGGAATTGAGTTGTGGTAAATTTTTTAAACTTGACAGTGATGGTTTAGCAGGGATTCTAGCAGTGTCACATTAATTAGACTGACCATCACGCTGTGAACTCAATCAGGGTATCCTTTTGCTGCGGATATGGTGACCAGTGAATTTTAGGCACTGAATCATTATTACTGCATAAACTCTGGTCATTCTTCAGCTCACTGATTTACTTCTTGCTTATATACGTCATCTGTTTTCTTCTTCACCATATTTACTTGCAGATAATTTTGTAATCTCATTAGGCTTAGTCATATGTAATTACCAGTGCATGGCACAGTGAAAGGATTATTCATAAAAACAGATCATTTGCACGTACGTTCGGCTTCATCAAAATCTAGTAAATTAAGAGAAACCCACCGATCATCAATTCATCAACATTTGCATTTTACTATTGAAAGCACATTTTATGTCACATTTATAAATGCAAATGTATGTATTGAGAGTCGACTGACTTCGAATATTTCTTCAGTCTTTCGTATGCTACTTAGAACTTTCAGTCACTAATACTCTACTGTTAGTTATTTAATGGTCAATCAACCTGGATCACTATACCATATAGGTGAAGAAATAACAGTATTAATTATGAGCTGCCACTCACATCTATTCACTTAATAAGAAAATATGGCATTCAGAAACATCCAAAATATAAGCTAATTGCTCGTTAGAACTATTTAAGTGAATTATTATCCACATTATTTGGATCACAATATTTCAGACATATTTTGATCAATGTGTGTGTATAAATTAGATATTTTGGACTTGTGGATTAGCGCAATGCAATCTAATCATATCCACTGATAATATTTTGAAACATAACTATAATTTCAGACGTCACTCAGTGAATGGTACTACTTCAATATGTTGCGTTTTCAATGAAATAGTTTATACGGAATATTTTCATCAATAGCTTCATCCGTTTCTAAGTGATATGTTGTTAAGCCTGCAGCCAGATGAGTGTTAGGCGTGAAGCCAAAAACTGTTACTAATGCTAACAAGCACATTGAAAAATTTGAACAAGCTTAATACAGCTACGCAGCAAGATGAATGGTTTATTGAGTGAGTCGTGATTAGAATGCACATGGAAACAAAGGAAAGTATGGAATTAAGAAAGTGTTATAAAATTTTACAAATGTTGTATTGAGTAAAACCCCTTTCAGATTAGTAAAATGGTCTTTCGACGCGTATACCAATGTATACACACCTACAAAACAATTATGTATAAATGCGATTGTACAGCTAAGTGAATGAATTTGACAAAAAGAGACTCTTCAGCTCAATTAATGTTTTCTCTTCATTATCTTTTGAATACAGCTTATCCATGAAAACTAAAGACATCAAGGATAGCTAGAGACATTAAGTATGCCTGGACATCAGTAAAATCATCGGACAAGAAATCTAGTATAACTACGGAGGGATGCAAAATAGTCAGCATGAGAAATGGACTCCTGCAAAAACCTCAAATCCGATTGAGTTAGCAAAATGGTGATGTAGAATATGAGGTGTCGCAGACATCCTTCTTCGCCGATGCTTCTCCTCATAGTTCATTAAACAGGAAAATATCATGGAATTGTCTATACACTTAGTTATATTCGTCAAGAAATAGAAACCTGATCCACTGCTTATATTCAGCAGTAAGTAGGATATGCACCAGTTTTACAATCGACACAATTGCATGCGTCTTCTGTTGGCATTGCATCTGAATCACGTTTGATAAAAATTTGAAGTCTCCAATATACTGGATTGTAAATTTGACGACTGGAAGCCAGTACTGTGTGATCCATTACTTAAGGGTTTCGCGTATGTTTCATGTCATCAAATTAGTGTAGCATTGAATACACGGAAAAATACATGTTGGGTGTCCGAATTGTCATGCAGCCGATTATTAAGTATAAGCTATGCATTAATCAGTTTATTAACGTTATAAAAGTGGAAATAAAAGTGAATATTTGGTCTAATAATGTATGAAGTGAATTTCAGTTTCCGTCGAATTTTTCTTGAACATTCTTACTCCGTAATATAGATGTTGCAATGATGTCCTTCACTCAGGATATCGTATGCTTCTTAATTATTTCACTGATCATACGAAAGAAAAAAACATTGATGTACGCACAACAAATCGGTTGATCAAGCAACAGATCAAATAACATGGGCTTAATCATCAACTTGAAACATTTCAGAAATTTCTATCTCTATCATTGAAGTCATTTCCTAGTTTTGTGCTGAATTTACTAATTTCTGGCTTTCATAATATTTCAGAATTCTAACTTACCAAAATCAACTGAAAAAAATAAACTAAGCGATGAATTTGTTGTCTAGTATGAGCTGAATGGCAATTCTTCACTAATAATATTAAAATGCATGGGAATTATGCAGATTCAAATTGATTCGAAAGCATACAGCCACTAGTTTTTCCAAATTAAACACAGATACGTGAATAAGTAAATTGAATTCCTTTCTAACAACATGAATCACCAATGACTCAAGACGACGAATTACTTGAACATACCAAAAGTAGAATCTTTGAATCATGGGCTATGCATTTTGCATGGTGTGGTATTAATCGGTTTCTCACATTATATAATTTTTAACTAAAAGCACAAGAGTGTTTAATGGTACACAGTCAACAAACAAAATGTGATCGCTTCTCGGAAGTGTGGATTCAAGATAATATGAATGACATTATAAGATATTAAATAGTATATTGTATATTTGGAGAGACGAATATAACGTCTTTGAGATACCGTACTGTAGTAGGAACATAAGAAGAATAAAATGCTGACCTTAACGCTCACTGAACACTGTGGCACACTGATAGCATATGACTCACTATAGATTCACTTTGTTGCTTGTATCAAACAGCCATTCAGTGTTATTTGCTGAATGACGTCTTCAACAAAATATGTTCGCCATAGTAGTTTCGATGTGATTATGAATGCGATTTAGATCAATGCAAATCATCCCGTTGGTAATATTTTCCTAATGACTAATGCAATCAAAAGACAAATTATTATGCTTAAGATCGCGATATCCAAACTTCGACAGCTACTTCACACTGATCCAAAAGCAAAGCTTAGTACGTATATTATGTTGAAGGATTCGAAAACTTTGTTCGGAAGATACGATAGACAGTGAATTGAAGACACTAGGAGAAAACCAGCTGGAGAGCGGGTATCCACTCAGAATGAAATGCCTCCTTTACTGAAAGTTGCAACAGCTCTTAAGAAAATTCGCCTCACGAACCTTGAGCTCATAGGTTGTAGTGAGGCGAAAATTTTTTGAAAGCAACTTTATAAATTTCTGGTGAATTCATTTCAATCAGCCACCTCGCGTATCAATATCTGCAGCAGACAAACAATCCAGTCAAGAGCCAAGGATAAGATACCGTATTGCGCCACCTCACTGTGTATTTATTCGTTTAGTTGTCCGTATCGAGCTAAGTGCATCGGCTAAGTACGCAGTGTCAAGTCCATAAATATATTTTGAAACACACTTTCTAACCTGTCTGGTTATATAAGAATAGTTGAATACCAGGAGATTGATCTTCAAACAATTTATCTACACTCGACATCCTTATTTTATTATCACCATATTACTGTTTACTGATAACGTTGAATTTTTTTCTGATTTTATGTAAACGCTTCATATTCCTCGCACGAAATTTCACACAACTTTATTGATGAGTCATTTCCACACTTTCCGGGTCATCAGAAATTCTGTCTCCTTTTTCTAAATTCCAATGATTCATCTCCTTGTAGATTGCATCTTACATTAACTACAGAAATGTCTAGAACAAATTTAACAGTAACTGATTGTCCTCAGTGAGTCTGTGTTTAACATAATTACGAATGTAGAGCCTACGGAAATGAATCGTCGAACACAAAATTCTCTTCACCGTCAACATTTTTTAAACTACTACATCAACTCTGAATAATTCGTACTAGTGAAAGTTTAGAAGATCTGAACATGATGTAATTTCGTCTATCACTTCCCATTTTTGTCGCTTAGAATTAAGATGTATGATCGGAATGTATGAAATGGCGATCATATAAAAGTAGAATTTTTCCTTCGAGGTTGTTCTAATGAGTTTTCCATCATTTTTACCTGTGGTCACAATACTCAATGAAATTACTGATTTCAGCATGACATTAAAGGTTTTAAATTTTGTCTCTTTTGGAAGGGATTAAGAAATTAGGAATTTCAGTATTTCCTCTAGTCATAACGTCAAATATTTGTAGTCGAACAGCGCAAAGAAATGTTTCTGAGATTCTTGTGCTACCAAGAGCGACTGCTGTCATCTGAGTTCAAAATGCAAATGAGCAAGGAAACTTTTTTCGACAATCACAGTATTAAGATTCTTTAAATGCAACTTAAAACATGACAACACCTTACTATTGCGTCATAGCCTCGAATGGTCATGTATTTGTGTAAACATAATTTAGTGGTCGCAAAATAATTTTCTGGAAACTACAAAATTACTTCACATACCTCACTGGCAGATACTTCCCATTATAACAGTATGAAGAAGTGACCGCAGTAAAGTGTTCACTTAGTCCTTGATATGCTGATATTGTTATTTTGCAGAATGATCGGAGTCACTTTTATGCACTGTTCCCGAAGGTTATCCGAAACATATGGTTGCGATATTTAACTAGTGATTCATGTTTGCTGCGATTTACTAAGTGTGTGAAAGTTATTGCACTTAGCTGTAAACATTATTGTTTATTGTTCAGTTGACCTTTACTGTACAAAAGTGGATTTGACGTTCATGGTTTTCTCCTAAGACAATGGTATGCCATGTCACTAAATAAGGGAATATGTATCGCTTAAATATATTTGCAGTCAAACAGCTAGGTCATTCTTCATCTCATTGGGGGTTAGCTTTCTGATCCTTTCTCCAACCATGAAGGTTTTGTCTCCACGTCATGCTGCCATCCCCCATACACTACGTCAAGATCACTGTCGATTTAGGCGTCTACTTTCAAATTTGTTCGAAATCGGTGTTATGAAATGATTTATTGAATACACATCGAACTGAAATTGATTACTCACATGGATCTATTAAAAAAAGAATATTCGTACAAGTCACAGTTACGCAAGTGTAACGAATTCTACGTTTTGTGAAAACCAATTTATTTATTATATTATGTTATTCCTAATTGTATACCCATGTACATATATAAATATATGTCTTTGTATTCCGTATAGTCAGTGTCACCAAACAAAACTAATCAAGTGTATGATTAATGATTCTTTAAATAAATGGCTTTGCTACTTGTTGTAAAATAAATGAAAGTGGTCAACAAAATGCTGAGTGGAAGACCTACCATTCGAATATCTTTTAATATACCTAACACCAATACGTTGTGAATTTTTTCGATGTACAGTGACATAGACCTTCAAACTGAATATCTCAATCAATGTTTCTACACAGTCTTGACAGAATTTCGATGGGAAACATGATCACTATCTCACTGTCATAAGACGGTTCTCTTATATCTTATGAAACTAATACAGGAATACATTTTTGTATAACTGAAGTTAAAACAAAGAGTGAAGCAAATCATCTCACATTTTCCCACTACAATATCCAAAACGACGGAATTTACTTGTTTGCAAAATCAAAGTACATTTCCTTCATTGGAAAAATATATTGAAAAACATTATTAAAAAAAATATTTTGTCCGGATGTTTGTGTGGTATACTTATTTATATATTACAAACAGCAATGCAGTTTACAGTGCATTCTGATGGAAAATAATATACCTCAGTAGAGGAAATCATCCTCTTTTGACGTGCTTACTGTAAGACCGACACTCAGGATGAGCAAGCAGGCAACATTCTTTTTTGAGCTGTGTAAAGTCTAGGAAACAATATTTTATGGTGCAGTGATACAACACTCTTCCGAATCATCGATGTGATTTGGTTGGATTCAATTCTGGTTTATTTTCTAATAAGCGCCATTTCGCAAATTGAGATTCACTGTAGTAGGTTTCGCACAAACAAGCCAAATTCACCAAAGAGTATGGCTTGAACGTCAAAGTGTAACCATAGAAAGGAGATCATATGTGAAGACTTAGTTGACAACACCCAGAACATTGGAAAAAAACTTCGCTTCATGTGAATTTCTTCTCCAGTGCAACCACCATAAACAATTTGAAAAATTTCTCGGCTTCACTGCCAGTAATTATATTGATGAATAATTCCAGTCGTCAAATGCTGGTCAGCAAGTGATTTTGACAAATGACTCAGTTTAATCTAACATGTTGCGTGTGTTCAGTCGCTTTACATGTAACACGGTTCCCAGTAATGATATAAAATGCATGACAATTACTCAGTCCTACAAAACAAAGGTACACACTAATGACCAATCAAATTTGAATAGGTCAAGTAGTCCATGGCAGGCGAAGCTTGAAGACTATTGTGTCTTGTACACATAGTTCAGCATGTATGTGCTTGATCCATTTTGCTTCCATCACCTTTAATAACTTTGAATTATTTGAGTTATGTGAAATAATTGTGAAGCAGATATTTATATTGATTTTGTGACCGTACATTGATAAGTGCTTTGCAGTCTATGACGATGCATTTCTAATCAGATTAGCTGCATTGTGATTTTCTGTGTCTTATATTATATATATACTTTTCGATAACACTGGAACATTCTTTAAGTGCCACCACAACTGCAGGTGATCTCGTAGACACAGTTTGAAAAAAGTCCACTGCATTTCGTCCTTTAATCGTTCATACAGAGATCTGAAACGTTCGAGATCAGAGGGAAAGTGATGCACCTGATGACTGATTGAAGTCTTTGAGCTGTCAGTTGCATAATCTGGTCACCCTTGAATGATAGGTTAATGAGGGTAGCTTTCTTCGGTACAGAGGCTGTCTTTTCAATATGTGGTCTATCCTTCCTATTAAGATGAACAAAGTTTTCCCGATAATCATTAGCTGACAAAACTGAATAAGTATGTCGAAGCTACTTCATGAATGTATCGCTCATGCATATTTTGCAGGCGCTAGAAAAAAACATTTCACCAAAAGACTTTTATACTGGATAGTAACCAATTTGATGAAATGAAGATTTTGTCCACTGCATGACTACTTAGGAAATAGAGATAACTTATTAGTTCCATTGTCTCTCCTGGCCATTGGAATATCCAAGAAACCAAGTTTGTCATTCGATTCGAATTATGAAAACACTCGGATATTTGGACGAAAACAATTCAGAAGAGTTACACAATGGATTGATCAAATACATCCTAAATCATGTGTACAAAACACAATAGTCTTCAAGCTTCGCCTATCATGGATTACTTGACCTATTCAAATTTGATTGGTCATTAGTGTGTACTTTTGTTTTGTATGACTGAGTAATTGTCATGCATTTTATATCATTACTGGGAACCGTGTTACATGTAAAGCGACTGTAGAGAATCTACGAAATGATATTTCGTGAAAATTGTCTTCTAAGAGACTTATTTAAAGTATTCAAAAAGTTTATTTGTCTTAGTTTTCACATTATCATCCTCACATAGTCTTCCTAAAATATCAAAATATGAGAGGTAAATCTGTTGTTACTCATGACTTTATTGCCATAAACGTTAGTCTAAAACATTTGAAAAACCTAATTACATTTCAATGGGGAAGTATCAGAATAACCATTTGACTATTGAATTAAATACCATAGGACTAAAACTGTTTAATGTCAATGCGGTTGAAAATTAATTCAGACTGGCGAATTACTGATGTTGCCTCCTCCCTGATTTGCTTCAGCTCTACATTCAAAACCAACATTTCAACCATTTTAAGAAGTCTTTGAAGACAATCCGGTTGGGTCATTGAAACTATTTCAAGTACACGATTATTTATGTACCGTTTATGTACAATTTATGCATGGTTGTACAAAAAATAAGCGAATCTTATATCTGTTAAAAAATCAGTTGGCGAAATACCTATTTCAAATATAAAACAGTAACATCTACAGACCACTATATACAAGAAGAAAACAAATTTCTATCTTTCCTGTTATTACAATAGTATTGGAGTTCAAACATTTCATCAACGTCGGTATCACTATTAGAATGGATGCACATCTAACTGAAATAATGTGAGAATTCTTAAGAAGAAGCTATCAGCATACTTGTATTTGCTTCCATTTATATATATATATACATCATAAATACAGATATGTTGGATATTAGACTTCAAAATAGCATAACTTGACGTACGAAATTCTTCTGAAGTGATGCAAAAGAACGCCTTTTTATGACACAAAATACATGAAAATCATTTATATTCCCCTGTATTCACCCTACTCATTACACAATTCCCAGGTTTGTTGAGAATGATAACCAGCCTAATATGACAGTTCCAGCTGGAAACGGAAAGCAACTAAATTCGGATTAATTTGCAGAGCATAACTTTGACTCAATCGATTATTTACACAAAGCCGAAACGAAAACATAGCCTGAAAAGCAACTGATTTAGCTGTCACTCAATTCACTGAAAGCTATGAATGTAGTTAACAAGCTGCTTCCTGCCTGACTTCTGATTTCACATCATTCTAAGTGATCAGAGAAGATCCGATTAGGTAGTTGTTTGAATGCTTTCTGACAAGGAGTTAGGCATCACTCCTTGAGTCACAGCAGTGTGTTAATCACGATAATTGCAGCAAAATTAGTAAGGGATAACTGAATTCCATGATATTTGTGTGGAAGAACAGCCTGCTATTAACTCGAAGTATTTTGTTTAGATTTTGCTGATTTCCTGGCTTACTTGAATTTGTCACACTTCACATCACTTTCAGAAGTTGCTTGTTAGAATTAGTAGTAAACCTCTTTATCAGGTGATCGTAAGTTTTACTCCTGTTCCAATTGATGTGACTTGGGATGCTTAGGAAAATCGCTGTTCTTCCTACAGTAGATTCGTCTTCTGACCTGGCTTATGAGAAAGCACTATCAGGTAACTGATATAAAACCAGCGCAAATATATTTCACAACTTGAATTCATGTAGTTTAACCAGATACAGTCTAAGATAAAATTTGTAGGCGGTGAATTGTCGTTTTAGGTATCAGAATATAGTAGTTTTGTAACATGCACAAATAATTCGGAGCCATATGAACCGAGTAATTATTGTAGTGATTTGTGTCTCGCATAATTTTAAAAATTAAAACAACTACTGTTTTCAACTAATTTATTTTGAACTACAAAAGATGTGATGTATTTAGGAGATAAATCAGTGAACATGTGGTTTGTGTGATTTGATCCATCTATGTGACAGGAATTGTAATACGGTTGGAATGTAACTGAACACATCGACTCCCAGAGGTTTTGGACTGAAAGCCTCAGTTTACTTTTACTAACAACACCTGGATATGTAAATGTTATTGAGAAAGTTGATTTAAGATACTTCTAAATTTCAAGGTTCTTTTCAGATCAAGTAACCGAAACAGTGACTCAATAGCCAAATAGACACCACAAGAGAAATATTCATCTATATCTTGGTTTTTCCTTTAGTCATCGTCTTCAAATAGATAAGTTTCTAATTCGAATATATTAAATGCAGTAGAGAATTCGCCTAATAATTCAAAATAAAAGTGTACATGACAGAAAGCTGTATTACCTGCATTTTTCAGTTTAGCGTATTATTTCGCCGATTGTAATGTACTATCGTTTAGTAAATTTGTTCTCAGTTATACTTGAACAAAATCACTCCTTTTCATTTTGACTAAATGAACATACCTTTATCTTCTGATTCAATCAAACAATGAACACAATTCAGTTCATACTGAGACAGGCATGCAACCGAGTCATTGCTAATGAAGTGAAACTGAACTGACATTCGAATGTTATTCTTTGACAAAATGTCAAAGGATAACAAATTCCACTGTGGATTACTGCTAAAGATATTCAAGGATTGTTAGTGGCTGACCCAGCTGTGCATAGTAGCACAATAGCTTACGAAAATGTGTTGTTGTTCAAACGAAAACAAAATTGTTATACCACAAGAAATTTTCAAATAATAGTGGATATATCTTCCATGAATTGCAATCACTGTTACTTAACACGATTGAATATCGATAATTGATTTCTCATTATTTTGTGATCTCTATAAGAAAATATTCTTGTTTCAGTGATACTTTTAATAACTGCTTACAAGGAAACGCTTTTTTATAAACTGCTATCCAAATAATACCAAGCAAGTAAGAAATGGAGGTATATGAAAGAGGTGGAAATTTTATGGACCTGGTGTAAATATTGGATATCTTCTTTTCAGTCAAAATTGTGAAGAAGTTCTTTAACTGATAATATCAACCATAAAAATAATAAGCAGCACCAAAACAAATGCGTTTTCAACTTACTTTCATTACTAACTGGAGACGACAACCATTTCGAGGGTAACTGTAGGAATAATAGAACCGATCCCGTCTTCCGAAATGCATGAATATTTTCACGTCGATTTATATTTTGTTTGTCATGATTGACGCTGTACTCATCTGAAATTCTCTGCGAATTCTGAAGTGACACCTTTCGCACACTGGCTAAACATGTATGCTGACATGATAGAATTAAACAATCGAGTTGCCGCCGAAAAGTCACAATAAGAATTGGTGTTTAATAACGGATTGTAGCTGGCGCTTTAAAATGGCCAGAGGTAGTTCCAGTAACCTCGCGATCTAAAAGCCAAACTATAGTCATGGTCACTAAAATATGCGCAAAGCGTAACATTCCAGATACTACTGCGATTTTCACCGACATTCAACACCATGTAGAAAGTGTTTTCAGAATTATTTAACGGAAAGTGTATATAGCATTTCACCAAATCATGTCCTCACTGCTATGACCTGCAACTATCAAACTGCCTTTCATACATATGGTCTTACACAGAAGAAACATGGAGTTCAAGAAAGTTTTCACAGCAGAATGCAATGCAGCCTGAGGGAATCTCTAATAACACGCATTCGAATCAACCCGAAGATTTGAACCTCCTGGTTGTTTTACAAATGAATTCATTTTATAGAATAAAGTGCACACTGATATAAGTATAAAACTTGGGAACTGTGGTAGAGTATAATTCCATAATGGATAAGAATTTATTTTGATAACTTGATATGATTATGAGCAATAGTTTGTGCTCGAAACGTCATCAGTTAATATAACTGTACTACACTGTGTGATTTATCAAAATAAATTCTTATCCATTATAAAGTGTAACACTGCCTTCTCAGTCTCCTCATTTGGTTAACCAGTTTAAAACATTGCGTTGAAGCAGATGATTCACTTTCGTCTGATTGAATGGCTAGAAACACGAACTTATTTGGTCTTAAATATATGTTTATGCATATACATTATAAGAAATTAGTAAATATCATATAAACAGCAAGTTGGAACTTCTCTTAGATGGGGAATAATCATATTAAAATCATTACATTTATTAGTCATGATGAAAAAAGTCATGATAAATGGGCATCTGGGTACTTACGATTTTCTTCAAAGTGATATAATAAGGTATATAGACTAGACATATTAGAAGATGCACCTCAAATGACAATTTTACTTTAAAAACGATGACATGTAGGCTGGCGCTTCAGACTTTATTGTAATTGCAAATTCAGCCAGTCAGATGATATATATTGCCTCCCAACTGTTGCTTATTTGAATCCTGTGCCATAGTTTTCATTTTACTTAAACTTTCAAGTAACTAACTATCGTACTGTGGCAATGTGATACAGACAATGTGTTCGAATCAAATATTATTCTCACATATTTACACAGTTCATGTGTATTATAACGCTTTCATCAGCCTACAGTGATAATGTTCTGCATTGAAATTTCCGTATTAATGTTTAGCTTTCCAATCAAACTGATCTTCGTATCTTCACGTAACACAATAGCTCGAGTTTTTTTATTTTCGCTCTGCTGCGAAATTTGAAAGTCAACTTGGACTGAGCAATAGAGCAAAGCCGAGTGGTGATTGACATAAACTGACTCATTTCATCGATATACAATTTTTTCATGAAAGACGGTTGTAACGAAAATGAGTCGTCACAAACACAGTTGTTAATATTAGTCAGCGCATCAGAGGAGTTGAATAAGTGTATTCGAGTTATGTGGTAAGATTGAAAAATTTGACGAATGACCTGTATTCAGGATGCACATTGAAATGAAGGAAAATATAAAATTATGTCAGTGTTCTAAATATTTAGGTATTTAAAACAGTTAGTCCCTTTTATAAATTTTGATAGCATTATTAGAAGACGGAGATTATCTGAAAAATGTGATGTATTTGCGCTATACATTTCGAATAATCTGATCACACATTTACTTGTCAAGTCAATATATATGGAAAAGTTAAATTAAACAAAGAGACAAAAAAGAATTAAGAATAATTAACACAAACGTTTGGTAATCCAATCAAATAAGGATTACCAAGGTAGGTTAAGAGTAATAACAAACTGTTTTTGAATACACAAGGGGGGCTTAAGTTTATGAATGGCTATAGCCTCAGCGTATTTCAGTAAACGTCCTTGACCGTTTTTATAGATGACCTTAAATGCTGAGTTAACATCAACCTTATGGTTCATCTGGACTAAATGTTTAGCTATAGACGAAGTTGGTAGTCTGACACCTGCATCTATTGGCTTGTCACAATTCACCTGTTTTTCCAACCACTTTGAGATATGCTCTCCCACCCTCACAAGCAACGCGTGATTACTCCTCCATATGTATGTATGTCCACACACACACGAAAATTGATAAATTGTGTGGGATGTGATATAATCACTTGTGCACTTTTGAGGTTTGCAGTGAAGCATATTTTTAATCGAGATGAACCATAAGGTTGATGTTAACTCAGCCTTTAAGGTCATCTATAAAAACGGTCAAAGACGTTTACTGAAATACGCTGAGGCTATAGCCATTCATAAACTTAAGCCCCCCTTGTGTATTCAAAAACAGTTTGTTATTACTCTTAACCTACCTTGGTAATCCTTATTTGATTGGATTACCAAACGTTTGTGTTAATTATTCTTAATTCTTTTTTGTCTCTTTGTTTAATTTAACTTTTCCATATATATTGACTTGACAAGTAAATGTGTGATCAGATTATTCGAAATGTATAGCGCAAATACATCACATTTTTCAGACAATCTCCGTCTTCTAATAATGCTATCAAAATTTATAAGTATTTCATATTTTGCGCAGTTCAATTTGCAGCCTGATTATAACTCATTCAATAAATTGTTCACCTAATGATAATGTTATCGAAAATAGTATTCTTTGTTCAGTAACCATTCTTTTGATAACTCTGATGCATATATGAAATTCATTCAGTGCATTAACTACTTGACAACTCATCACTTCCTTTAATATAATTTTCCGCAAAAGCATACAAACATGACTGTACAGCCGAGGGAAATGAATTCGCCGTGAGCAGCCTCTTTGCTGTAAGGTGTATTCTTTTCTCTTAGTGCTCGGATGCGAATTATCAATGAATCAATTCATGCACTTTTGAAACAGAATTCCCTCTATGCGAAATATCTGATGCACAGTAAATAGTATAGGAACCATTGATATTATTAAGAATTTAGAAAACATCTCGAAGGATAGTTGAATAATTTCAATTGTGGTTTGGCTAACAGAACGTGGTTCAGATTAGTCACTAAATTTGCGAATGAATTAGAAATGAGCATTTCTCATACACGATATACATTCCACCCTCTTTGTGAATATACTTTGAAATGAAATGATGCTTAGTTTAAACGTCACTATCCTCCTTACTCAATGCTTCTAAACGTTGGGATATTTATAATAAAACATCAAAAAGAAATCCAAACGCATTACTGGCGTTCGTGAAAAGGTCAGGATTATGGTGATGTTGAATTGCTTGGATATTAAAATAACATTTTGTGGGAATAATTCAGGAAACACTTGACGACTGAAAGGACTGGTATGCGTGAAGAGCTGCGTTGAAGTGAGGCCTATCATGGCCTTTAATACATCACCTATCGTAACAAGTGCTTACAAATGAAAACTTGAGGTCTGTATATTATATTTCATTATTTTATTTATAATATTGTACCGTAGTTCAAACAAGTCGTGTTTCTCGGGCATTAGGCATAACTCAACTTGTTTTTTAATTATTTGATGGGATAACCGTTCAGAATTTATAAGAAAATATCTGCGGTACAGAACCCATTGGAATCAAAGAAGTATTTCAATAATTCTACGAATCTTCTATAATAACGCAGATAATTTTAGCTTTTTTGCATCGTCCGTTTACGTGTCATATGATTTTCTGATATTATTCAAATTCTTATGAGTTTCGATCCTTTGACGAATGCATGAGTTAATAGGAAATTTAGAAGTGTCATTTCAAGGATAGTGAGTGGATAAACTGAACTTATAATCTGTCATAATAAACGATTTGAACATGATATTGAAGGACTGAAAACGCTAGATTCTAACATGAAATGTATTGGCGCCAAGGTTTTCTGACCAGAAGGTTCTAACGAACAGGTAAACGTGGCACATATAGAAAATTTAACTGGAACTGTGCCAGAAAAATTTTCCATCATATTATTCTTATTTCGACTTACTCAGGGCAGCTGCAAAGTACAATATACGAAATTATCTTATATGCGTTACATTATATTTTATATATTAAATGGGTTGCCGAGTACTTTATCTAGTATACCGTCTCAATTTTATTCCGTTTGACTTTAACTCTGATGCTTTTCATGCTGTGGTAGCTATCAGCGAAATGCTTATATAATATAAACAAAAGTGCCAACAAAAGTTTCATTTACGAAATTCTTATGGATGAATCTCGATGAGGATTGCGACATTAACCAGAAACTGACTGCACAATGCGGTTTCATACATGGATTCACCGAAATTAGAGACAGGAGGTGTTTTGACGAATGCACTTGCCAATCCATTTCTAACGACACTACTATACATATGTTGGTGTGCTAATTATCTTTTAGTCTCCAAGGAATGTCAATTTAACTCCAGGTCGTAATTTAACAATCAATCAATGATTATGTTGTTAATTCAGCACTGTTTACTGGGCTCACATTCACACTCTGAAATCAGGTAGTGCGAAGAAATATATATGTATAAAAGTTATTAGCATGCAGTCTAATAAACATAATCGCACCTCAGAGAATGTTATAACTTCCTAAAGTAAACCTTTGTCGAAATGATAAATACAAACCGATTTTGGCCATCCATATTTACATCTTCACTGTCAATATTCAGTTTGCGTAAGTATATCCTACTGAGAGTGAAACAACATCGCATGGACTTTCCTACATGTACTAATCTGCTGTATAAATACCAGCAGTTCAACAAGTTCCAATTATCTTGACTGAATGTATGTTTCAGTGTTTCTTGCAAGTACCACTGAGTAAAATAAAATAATAATAAGCAGTATGTCTTCAAACGAATAGTCTGTTGTCATTTGTACAAGTGTGAGATTTAACGCACAGTCATCGGAAGGGTTTATTCCTTTCGCCTTGAACTCAGCAATAAAGCCGACTCATTCTTATTGCATTTACTTAGTCTTCAATGGATAAGTTCAAATTCTGTTGTCAATAATGAGTGAGAAATCGTGTAATATGATCGATAGGGAGAAAGTTAATTCATCACTCTACGTTGCATCAAATAAACAGAATTCAATGAATTTAAGATAATAAGTTATCCCATTCGTTCTTTAGTCCTGCATATCTTCACAAATATTCAGTTACGACGGAAAGAATCTTGGAGTTTTGTTGTCAGGACAGGTCGGTAAGTTTTGGCCTAAAAATAGTCCGTTCCATCAACTCAGATAAAAGATCGCTTGGAGATTGACTAGATTCACTAATCGCTAGTTGATGTTTGATTTACCTGCAGAAAGAGATTGCGAAAACATCAAAAACATACTGATCATCAACTCAATGTCTAACATTTGCGAATCAACCGTTCATAAAATGTCTCCAGTGATGCAGACGAAGTTACATCCGACTAGAATTCACGTCTAATCGAGGTGTCTTTACTTTCAAAATAAAGTACGTGGTAGCGGAAATGGTTAGAAATCTCTTTGCTTACATTCAATCAATGGTTTGTTGGAGGACTAAGAATCACATTTCCGTAATTTTTGTAAAACGATGAAATATATCCGTGAAATTTCAGATATTTAAATAGGTATACTTACCCGTTTTATCTAAGATGAAAATATCATTTTCAATACTTTTATAATCCAATTCAAGTTACAAATTTGGAAGATTATAAAATACACGCATTCGTCTCTCCTGGTTAGTATTATTAAATTTTAATTTCATTTAACAATAATCCGAAGGACCATAGCGGTACTCTTTACTACTGCTTTTCAGTGATATCAACACACAACACAGTCACTCGGTAGTGTAACTATTTGAGGCAGTGTTCTGAGGTACTAACACCAACCGGAACTCTCATGCAGTGGGAAAGAATTTCTTCAAGATAATGATAGTGAGATTCAAATCGAAGGGAATGCTTTCGATTTCTACTAGCTTTTCATTGCACTTGGAATTATTTCTTTTCTTTAAAGTGTTTGCAGTGAACTGTTTTCCTAAAAAACTGGGTATTTTTACACAGTGAGACATTCTAATGTAAAATAAGCTAAGTTGACTTATAAAGGCAGTTTATGACGGAGATACAAACACTCAGGAGAAAATTTGGAAAATGGATGAAAATGCTTTGACCGCTCATACATTTAAAACCAAACCACTGAAAAGCCGGTCTGACGACGTGTCGTTAAGAGACGTTTTCACATTTGACGCTAAATTCTACTGAAAAATGCAGGAGAAAGCAATTTTGAAATAGCCTTAGTGAAATTGAAATTGGCTTCGATTACAGTTAGTATGAAGCTGGAATGTGAAACTATGTTTCACACGAAAAACATAATTCCAGGCTGCCAAAACCAGTTACATACCTCATTTCCAGAATTACGCATTTGTTCAGAAGAAACTCAGTTCTGTGAATGTGTGTTCAGTAGTCAGATAATGTAGTCATGATGATGATAAATTGCACAGTTCAAATGTGCACCTTGAAATGTGAAATAATGTTACGATGGATGCTAGATCCGCTCTTTTTGTGAGTGTTGATCAATTGCTGTAATGCCAGTGCAAACAGTCACACACACAAAAGCACTGATCTGCGATATCCTGTCGTTATGATCCCTATCGAGTTTTGCCTTCACTTTCAGATATCAGGGACACCTCAGCTCTGATTTAACTGCGAAACAGGAGGCATTGATCAAAAAGTCGAAATTCCTCTTCGGCTGTTTGCAAACGTAATAATGTCATGTAATATAAATCACGCAAACATTAGTCATCAGAATCCCAGATGTTTTAACTCACAAAGTTCTAAAAAAGGAATAAAAACAAATATGCGTCAAACTGTCATATGGGTTTTATTTGAAGTTCACAGGTCAACATGTGAAACGTCTGCCAGCGTATTCATGTACTCGATTTACCTCCGAAATCTCGTTGAGATGTGGCTTACATAAACTACATTAAAAACAAATCGCACTCTGTTCGATATAAAACATCAAAAAATTCATTGCATCATTCAGTCACTATGTACCTGGTAGAGAACTTCGAAATAGTGAAAGAGAAATAATCGACTCAAACCTCACAACAAACACTTGGTTCCCTACATTTTAACAGAAATGCTATTGCGTTTGTGTTGAGGAATGGTCACACCCCTCACTGAAGACATACAAGCATGCGATTTCATTCCACCTAGTCCTAAGAAACTCATGTTTGCGTATTGATTTGATACGCAAATAGATTTTCATAGATTATACATTCAATGTCTACTTCACATTACAGAATACCATATTCAAGCGAATCCGTGGTGAAGCAATGGATTCCTATATGTCCTCTCTCAGCCAACTACTGCACGGCAAGCCTTGAACAAAGTATCTCGCCAAAAACAAGCATTGGCCTCCATCCACTGCGAACGTGCAGTAATGCTCAGTCAAATGTCAACTTCACTCAAAAGGCAGAACCATACTCAGAGTCTGACTCCACTGATGCTTCACCAGTAAAATTGAGCGACAACTCACAGAGGAGATCTGCTCACATGGAAGTGATAATTCAATTATTTTCAGATCTGTAGCCCTTAGTCGGAGGGCGGTGTCTCATCAATTCACTTTGCTGGAGACACCAGGAAATATGCATTGTAAATGCACAACAAGCTGAGAAGAACGAAATTCGGAAATAAGATTTCAAAATGACTTAGTGAAACATAATTCTCTGTCAGTCAACGAATTACATCCTCTGGAATGAAACATTTCACCTTCTTGCAGTGATTCAAGCAGATTCGCCACACTGCAGGTGTGTACTACTAAAATTTTCCGGTGAACATGTAACAGGGAAGTGTCTATCATTCGAAGACGCAACAAACTTTGAACTCAGGATAACCAATTGCTTTCGAGTTATCTGATCTGGCCATTGAGTGTGAGATCAAGATATCAGAGGATGAGTGAAGAAATGATGATTCGAATAATCAAACCAGGGCTGCTTGTCAAAAATAGGAATTATCTATAGTTTGGTTTGTAAGGATTAGTTATGTTTTACGAGTTGATCACGGACTGATATCAGCTAGAGAACCATTGAAAACCAAGGAGTACTGGACAGCTGCTGTTTCATCCTAGTTTGGGAGTTCCTGCAGTTCTAGTGAGAAGTCGTGACCAGTGAGGTCCAATTAGAAGTCACGAGTGGATGGATTTCCACCAACGACAATAGTTGGGGTGGCGCTAAAATCACGAATTGGTAGAAGTTAGAATTCATGAGCCATTGAATCGGGTCCCAGTGGCTGAATGGTATACGAGCTTGCCTTGTAACCGGAAGGTCCTGGGTTCGAGTCCCAGTTGGTGCGTACTGCCGATGATTCCCAAACTAGGATGAAACAGCAGCTGTCCAGTACTCCTTGGTTTTCAATGGTTCTCTAGCTGATATCAGTCCGTGATCAACTCGTAAAAAATAGGAATGTTTGATTTGTAAGGCGAATGTAAATTCAAAGTAATAATCACATCATTTCATCATGGGAAACAGAAATGCAGATAGCTCAGCGCTGAAATTTCAAACCTATATCACAAATATACTGTTTGTAACTATGGAACAGAGGAAACCAATTCTTTGTTCCTAGTGATGTGCTTCATTTGCGGATGGATATCTTCAACAACCATAACCCTTCAGCCACTTGTGGGAACCAGAATGCTGAAACGACAAAGTGAGAGGACGAACGAATAACATTATATGCTGGAATAATTCGAGAGAACATGAAACTGTCACACTCATAATTCAGCTCACAAAACTGCTTCTGCTATACTATGTGTAATATATTCTTGTCAAAGTTTCGAGACCGAAACACAACTACTCAAAAAATACATAGGATATGAAATAAAACATTCATGTTAAAATTCGAAAAGATAGTTAAAAATTAGATGATAGCAACATACGTTTATCCTCAGGTAATACTGCTACAATTAAAATTAAGGGAGGTGAGACGTGTTTATTTTTGAGCCTCTAATCATCGTCAAGAAGGCAATAAATGTTTACCTACCCGAATTTATGAATTGAAATTCGTGAGACTTCCAAATTGGTACTGCCACTATTCTCATTTCCACAGGGATATAAATCAAGAAGTTGTATTTGGATAATAATCTTCAACAAGGCTCACACAATAGCCTTCAAGAGAATCACCGACATCTCAACAGCATTCTCGTAGCTGCAACACATAAAGCGTCTGTGATCTTATTATCACATCGAGAATAGTGCGATGTTCCACATTTTTCCTGATGACATATATGACTCAGATGAAACTGAGAAGAAGAATTCATTTCATACAACTTCCGACTTTCATCATTCCGTGCGAAAAAATATTTTCAACAATATTCCATACGGCTGAAAGCCATTCATTTCGTAATGGTAAACATGTGTGATATAATAAATGTGCACCGTATATACGATATTAAAATGCAATGAACATACTGTCATCTTTTTCAAACGCAAAATTTATGCAAACAATAGTTTGAATTCCATAACGAAGCGTAGCCTGTCAAACATCAGTATATCTGATTGTGTAAATTCAAACGGCATTCGCATCATTGCCGTAATGGTGAAATGATCATAAAAGACTTAGTTCCGAAATCTCAGAGATGTTTCATAATTTGTTGATTAAATTATAGATTAAAAATTAAAATTTAAAAAATTAGATTAAAATTTTAAAAAATTATCGCTATTTGTGCCTATTGGTGCGTTTTTTCTTCAGTAGATTTTATGACCACCATGAATCTTTCAGATATGCATGGGAAATGACGCACTTTTTATTTAACATATTTTGGTGATATATATCGCTTTATTCACCCAAAATATGAGGAGTGAACATCTTAGTGTGAACCAGATTTTCGGCCACATATATCGCCCCTGATATTCTATGTGAGATATATGTTACAATATTTATTGTCTAGAATAAATATATGATTATTATTATCACAAAGCTGGCATTCACAAACCTGATGATGAATTTGCATTTCGATATTTGCACAGATATGTGCATACATATTCAAGAAAATTGTTGGTGATTTCAACATTATGTCAACTTACCGTGAGACTCTTCAACATACAAAATACCATAACATTTTCAATGCAACTTATCATGATACAAGTTTGATGAAATCCACATTACTGCAGTTAGCTCTGCGGAATCGGTGAGCAGGGATAATAGACATCCAATTCGATAAGAACCAATCATCACCAAATATCAGCACGTTGTCTTATGAGATCGTCAGGACTAATCACTAAAATTAACATCCAGGTAATTATCCTGAACAAGGCTCAGATGGCATTATTAAAGATAATCACTGCGAACAATTCAGCATTCTTCTAAAAGGATCACAGAAGATATCTGAGATCTTATTTTCGGCAGAAAAAACGACATTGGCACGGTTGTTGACATTCAGATTTATAGGGCAACGTATCACATTTTTCACGCCGATTCATATGACATAGAACAGGATACAAAAGCTTTTTCTCAGACTCCAGGAAGTTATCGTTCTACCACACGATCTTCCCACCAGTTTTCGAAAATTCGCAGCCTATAGGACCAAGTCTAACTCTAGTTTACGAGCCATCTGAAAATCACTAGTCCACGAATGTGTGCAATATTAGACATCTCCGATTCAACACATCCCGAGCGTCAAGAGTGACAACATATATGCTCCTGGTGTAGTAAGTGAGAATGACTAAATACACCTGGACAGACACACAGGAATTCATACCAAGGCGAGTAAAGCAGACCGATGGTGGAAAATTCATACAGTCGAATTTCGCAACTCGGCCACAGAAAATGTTCCCTCAATTTAGACACAATTAGTTTTGTGCTTTCATTTCTCAATCTCCTGCTAAGAAATTTTTATATTTTCTGGATCGTGCGAATTAACTGTATGGTAAAATTGCGAATAATTTAATATATCCTTTAATTTTATATCATGTTCGTAACCATTGACACCTTTATGCCAGTAGACATATTTTTGTTTGTAGGAAATTATTATTTTTGTAATGGTTAATTTCATTTTATTTTGGAATCTTCAATTAGTGGAGGTTTTTTGTCTATGATTGGTTTGTTATTTCGAATTGTTTCGTTTACTTTTATTTTTGCTTATGTCTTTTATTTCACTGTTTGATAACTGCTGTGCCATACATTCGGTGGCGTTTACTAACCGCTTTCTAAAGATTTGAAATGACTTTTCACTACCACTTCCCGTTTCACAAATATTTTACATTGTTCCGATTCATTATGTCTTCATTATTTTAAACAAAGATTTCATGTGTTTACTAACTTACGTCGCTCTGTGTAAAATAAATATTCACCATAGTCACAAAGCTTATTAGTGGTTACTTTGAGTTGAACTACTGTTGGCCATAAATATATCCACTGACACTTATGAGGTCTATTCAAATATATTCCTATGATTTATCCAAAAATGTGCAAACATGCAATCATCAAACATTTACATGATATTTTTGCACCAAATCTGCACTTGTGAATACACTGAAATTAGAAGATGACTGTTGCCTTATTCGGCATCTTCCGGTGTTGTTAGATAATGAACTGAGGATTTCTTAACAGTTACTAACTGAATACACTGCACAATTTTCACACAACATTTGTACTTACTGATTCTAAACCAGATCTTACCTCAGTTCTCTAGGTTTCTACAACTACAATCTCTAAGTATTACTGAAGTAGGTGGTACTAAAAATTATTCAACGCGATACTTTTCTAACCCTGCGTTACCTCAACACGGAAAACACAGACCTTATGTGTGCTTTTATTATTATCACTGTTATACTGCTTTCTGTGCCTGCACACATTAGTCTTAGTATCACAAAATTTCTTCAAAACGGACACATTATTTTCTATCCCATCAAAGTAAAGTATTAGTTCACGTCTCTACTTCTACAAATATCACATGAAATACGACTGATCACCTGGGTTGAATATTCATCTTCGTGTAGTTATCAGTGTGATAATCATAATATGCACCTTTCTTAATATTGACTAATCTGTCAACTTGAAGTTTAATTCCATTAGCCTCATTGATGTTCAAAGGATATGGCTAATATTTAATTTTTATAATTGTGAAACATGATGAGAAGTTAAGCAAAAAAATTGTTTTCATGAATGATGTTGACCATGTATCATAGTGAGGATTTTGTATTATAAATTAAGTGAAGAAATGATTCGAAATGATTAACTAATATTATTAATATTTGCATGAAGGGCATAAATTATGACGAATAATTATAATAATATCAATAATAATAATTGTAATAATAATAATTGTAATAATAATATTTGTAATAATAAGCAAAGGATTGATGATCCTTCTTCTCACCAAGAGTGCTCCTTCCTTTTTTTTCCTTTGCTTATTATTACTAATATTATTAATAACCAGAAAATATTTTTAATATTTGTGACCCCGTCAGGTGACGTGTGAAGTGGGAATAAATTCTCAAGTTAAACGAAGAAGAAAATTTATGTGCATCATAGTTATAATAACTGAGGTTCAGAAGCAGCTTAAAGTAGACTGCGTAAAATGTCGTGCAAAGTGCCACTGCGGAATTGTCCTGCAGATAAAATAGTTAGATTTATGACTTTCTGTCATACAGTGAAAATCTTGTAATTGCCTCAATGAAAACAAATAAGGAAGCAAAATGTGACTCACTTTCGTTTACTGAAATGGTAAGGACTATCAGTTGTAGAGGCTATAACGTTTTAACAGTGTATACCTCAATGGCATGGCATTATTATTCATAGGTACTAGAGCTTTATTCCAAATAAGACAAGTTCATTTCCAAAATCACAAAGCAGTGGTACAGGATTATTAACTACCGAACGTTGTGAGTATAAATTATTTCTAATAATCATATCAATCTGATCACACGGCTTCACAATCCGACTTGTATATAAATTTTCTCTCTTGCTGTCTCACTCTTCTGCTTGTCGTTTGTTGGCGATTTTCGTATCTCCGGTGTGGACCTTGTGTCATTTCGATTGTATGTGAACAGCGTTGAATTGATTAACAGAGACTCATTGACTGACCTCCTGCCTCACTTAATTACAAAACTTTTGAATACTTTCAGCTTATCGCACTCGTTTTGTAATAACTTGTAAAAGAATCCAATTCAGTGTCGGAGCATTATTATGTTATTTAACGTGGCAATCAAAATTACGAAGTGCTTATACTAGAGATAGGGAAGATGGCAACAAACAACAACGGCAGGAAGCTGAGAGAAGGTGAGGAAAATATGTAAATGGTATATTGTGAAGCTATGTGACTAAAAATATGTGATTACGAGCAACCAGTTTTGATCGAAACGGCACACAGTAGCCAATACCGTATGACATTTGAAATAGACTTATCTAATATGGATATGCATTCAACCACAGTGCCCAGGTTCCACACTTGCATTATCGATTCTTGGATGTGGATTATTCGTAAAAATACTAGTGACACGCGGAAATGTATTGCAAAAAGTGAGTAACTGCACACTGTAGATAAAATGGGATAAATGGAGCTGGAATGTAGGGGACTGTGTAATGCAAACTCTGCTGTGTGATGATTGTATTAATAACCTTTTGTGTAAAATGAGTATCTTTATATTATTTCAATGGAATAGAAAGATGTAGCTAAACGCAACTCACTCTGTCTGGCTAAAGTGGTGATGACAATCAGGTGTACACGTTAATATGTTTTAAACGTATTTCTCAGCGGGATTATATATTTTGATAAATTTCATAGCATTTGGTGATCAGCACATCCCAATTTGTGTAGGTTTGCGATTTATTTCTGTGAAAAATGAAACGATATCATGAAATTTCCATTATGTCAGGCTACGTCGTGTGACTATCATTCACCGCCCTCTCAGAATTAGGTATAAGCGTTGGATTATTTATTTGTGTAACATCTAATAGTCTTTGAAATATTGATTTCGTTGACACCTACCCTTCTTCCAGATTATAATTATGCCAACATTCAGCTCACTGTAAATGATTTACCATGGATTGCATCAAGATTTCTATATGTCATACATTTGGTTCCCTTGATAAATTTTGGTGGAGAAAGAAAGACAAGATTTGCAGTATAAAATTATATCATTCTATTTCACAGGCTCTCATCGACTGCTGACTGCCATTAGAATACAAAGGTTATTGGGATGATAATAACATACTTTGATGTTTAAGTGTTAGTAGAGAAGATGAACTAAGCAATTGACGCATTCAAAATGTAAGCATTACAATTGTCAGTTTAAGTTTTCATCATCAGTTTATACGTTTCCAAAGTAGAAAAGACAAGTGAAGGTTAAGACAGAAAACAGAAAAACTGACAAATAGTGTTATCTTGTAGGTTTGCATAACAACTCGATAAACAAAGGCCCTCATTGCTCGGGTGGCCTAAGTGCTCTAGTGGATCGCTTCGGCAAATCGTAGTAAATGTGCTGTCCTTTGTCTATTTAATACTTTGAAGAACTTGGAAATGTCTACGAAATGACCAGTATTCACAATATGTCTGTTAATTGCACCCTGAGAGTATCTGCTTCATTTCAGGCACAGGTTTCTTGGAAAATGTTCAGAAAACCGTATAGAAGCGCTTATTTCCACCCTTTAATGTACTCACTCCCGCAAGTGCACGTATACTCATAAACTTAGTTCGAGGTGACATCAGCAGGGTATTTATCTAGTTTCGATTGGATTGTAGAAGACATAGGAATGTATACTGTTATGAATTCTGCTGCAGCTTTCATTCTTTTGTCAGTATTTCTGCCTCTGCATCTCCTTCGAATGAAAGTCAAATAGAAACTATTTTCTTTTCTACAGCTTGGTGTTTTTATTTCTCATCTTTTTCTCTGCTATACTTTCGTGTGAATCCCTTTCGGTATCCATTTTTCCTAGCCATTTCTAAATGAAACATAATTCTTCTTTCAAATTATTCGGCTTCCTAGCTCTCTTGTATAATGTCGTTACTAACCTCCGCGTACAGATTATCAGGCAGACGCTTTTGTAGTGAAGGTATTGTCTGGTCCTGGTTTCTTTGTAAGGGTCCATCGTTTTTTTCTTCTTTTTTCTTTGGATTCGGGGAAATGAACTCGTCGTTGTGTTCATATTCCATGGTGAATAAAATGTTTGGATGGATCTCATTAAGGCGGTCAAATAATACGGATACCTCACTCATGTCGTTACAAATAACAAACATATCCTCGATATGTCGACGATAGTATGTGATAGCATTGATGGCGTCACTTAGTCACGTCTGTTCGAGATATTCAAAAACAATGTCGGCTAGAATAGGTTCTAAAGAAACTTTTAGAACCGTGAGAACCTATGATGAGTATATGTGAAACAGAATGGTATTATTTTATGCTGCAAATCTGGTCTTATTTCTCTTTCGAAAATTTCAATTTTCAACCTTACAATTATTCTTATACTATGAATTTCATAAGATATGATTGGTGTAACTTCTTAGTTTCATTTCTGTTCCTCCAATTACGTAGCAGAGAATAGCTTCGAAGAGTCACTAAATTTTCAGCAACATTCGGGCACAAATAAGTGAAAAAGAAAATTTCTCATAAAATAAATACATTTCACTGTGTTTATGAATGGAATTTGAAATGAGCATTTTATTTCACAATCCTCCTTACTAATGGTATCTAAATATAAGAGTATTAATATGAGATATGAAAGGGACATCTGAAGATACTCATGGCCTTCGTGCAGAAACCATGTGTCAGGTAAAGTTTGGTGGTCTGAATATTTAAAAACATTTATGTGGGAAATACCTCCAAGTAACACTTGACTAGTGAGTTGATTGGTATAAGTAACGAGTTGTACAGAATTGAGACAGGACACATTGCCACTGAAACATTATCACATATGAAGAGTATTCTTTGTGCTGAAGATTTAATCCAAAGTGGCAGACAGGAGAACAAAATTTTCTTTGAAACTTAACGTCATTCTCATTTATTTCAAATACTTGAGGATCAAATAAATTTTCACAAACATTCATGATTTCTTCTGAGTTAACCAGTTTCAACTGAGTTTCCCCTCAGCAGCTAATATTCATGTCCATATGTGAATAAAATCTGTGTTAAGTCTTTGCTTAGCTATACTTTCACTATTATACTTGTGATCGAATCTATACGCCTGTCTGTCGAGGGTTGTTTATTTTGTTTTTCCATTTTGACGCACACTGACTATGCATTTCATGTAATAAAGCCACGGGCACCTCAAGATTTGAGGTTTGCACATAATATTTCATTGTTTCATGTACCATATAGTACTGTAGTTAAGACTGATCCTGTGTTTCTGATATTAAGTGTAACTCAACATGTGTTTTAACTGATCAATTGGATTAGCTGTACCGATTTAATAAATAAAATCAACGGTGAATATACCCCTGGAATGAATATGATATCACAGTTCAGAAGGCAGTGAAACCAAAGAGATCATCTGATCAAGACACAAATATTCTTTATTGCTGAAGATATGTTTGATCATTCCACAGACTATTTAATTCTCCGATGATTTGGTTATAATAATGAAATCCAAATGAGTTTTGATCCAATGACGAATTCATGAGTGAATAAGAAATTGAAGAGTGCCGTTCAAAGGATGTTAAGTGGATATATTAAAGATATTATTTGCTATGATAGATGAATCGAACATGATACTGGTAATAGCATAACTCTGTATGGGTTTCAAGGATTCTTTAGGTCTGCGTAATCACGGATGGAATGACCATGTTAATGAAACTGTGAAAGGATTTGCTGTCGTACTGTTTCCATTTCAACTTACCTACTACTTCTGCGTAAACACAAAGTATTTCATTGAGTTACATTACGCTTTATACATCAAAGGAGGGAGGGGCATCCTCTAATTCATGATTCTGAATTTATCTGACTTTGACTTTGGTGTATTTCACGTTGTGGTGGTTTTCTGTGACATGGTTTGGGCGTATTTATCTTCATTCTGTCTTGCATATAATTTCAATGTGAGCAGCTGAATATAGGCAACAGGTATGCACGATAGGCTGTATTACGAAATTCTCTGGAATGGATACACCACAAAGTGACTGGACATCACAGTTTAGGATATGGTTTCATTGAAACTTTAGACAGAAGACCATTTCACGAACAAGTCCTCGATTCAGGTGGAACAGCACGAATGTATAACTGTGGCTTCTTAAAGCTGACTTATCCATGGATCGTATAGATTCATGCTGGGACCAACATTTGAAAATCAGTATATGAATCAGTTGTAAATGCAGAACTGTTTATCATGCTCACCTTTACACACTAAAATTTGTCGGTATAAAATTAAAATTGTATGTACGAAATTACTAGTATCCAATCTAAAGATAATAATTTCGGTTACTTCATAGCACTACAGAATACATCGTTATTTCCTTCCTTAATTCACGGTTTTACCTCTTCTATTTCGCTTGAAGGTGCTCGACGAAACGAAACTATTATTCAATAATTTCCGATGAAAATTCTGTTCAGAAAATAAACACAGCTCAGAATGGAGCAACTACTGTTATTGTTGTTAAGTTGAAATGACCATCGTATACTGATATTATTCATCAATATCCCCATAGTGGAAATATTGAGTCAATGTTAATATGTCTCAATAGACAGACACTGTGACATCGTCACATACACTTTCGAACATTTCAACTTTTGGAAGTATTACTCATCCAGACCCAAAATTGAATAAGAATTTCGACTTTGTGATGACAAATGAATTATCCATGAGCAGCTCAAATATGTTTCTTAATATTACTTCGAATCTGTAGTAGAAATGTCAGCAGTGCTTAAGTGACTGAACATATGATTCATTGTTTCTTGGATGTACGAAATATGTACATTCGGATGTACGAATGAAATCCTTACCCACATAATCAGTATCAGTACCGCAGTTAACAACCCATGATGTGATCTGTATAACAGTTTTCATTGTTATTCGTTAAAACTAGAAGCAATATTGTACGAAATGCTGAAAATTCAACACTCTGACATCAGTTGTGTTTTAGATTTAAGCAAATTATTAATTATTATTTTTAATACAAAGTCTATTTTCATTTCACAGGAAATTTCGCAAGAGTGAAACTTGATTGGCGGTCATTGAAAACTTTTATTCACTTCGTGTTGCAAACATTAAATGCCACTTAATTCACCATGGAAGCCTATTCATTTTACTATATTGATTAAGTATTCAATGAAAAATTAGAAATTTTGTCACCAGAAAACTGTCAGAAATCTCGTGATATGATTGACGGTGATTCCGGAAATTGTTGTATTTGATGCCTTACAACACTATCAATTGGTGTTTTGTCAAATAAACAGCTACTGAAGTGTTACATCGTTTCCTCGGTCATGCATATAGTAAAACAAATTCCACTTGTGATAAGAGTCCATGGATAAGACAGGTTATCAAATTTCAGCATCAAAACAGGCCATTTAGACGAATTCAAAGATAGGATTCCCTGAAGACTGATTCGATTTACTGACCATCAATCAGTGTGTAATTAACATTTGTATAATGAATTCGAGAAAATGGCTCTTCCAACGCTTAGCGAACATATATTTATCACCCTCAGCCCAATGTCTAACTATTGCTAATAAGTCACATTTATACCTTCCTCATAAATGCAGACAAAAGTATATCACAAAAGGATTATTCATTAAATATGGACACCGGACGCCGGATTTCAATTTATGAAAAATGGCTACAGATATCATGTCAACATACACTTGATCACAGAATTAGTGAATCCATTATAAAAAAACAGGTAGGTTCACCTTAGGTCAGTGGATGTTTTCAAATGGAGAAAGTGTTTTGTCTGTGTGGAAATGCCAACCCAACAACTCATGGGCATTGAGTTATCTATACTTGTAAAATAGAATATCAATTAAAGAATAATGGTCAGAAATCCGTTTGTTTGTCTGCAACAGATACTTTGAGATGAGGCTAAGAATAATTTTCCCATCAGGAGAGAGAAAGGATGAAATATGTTCATGAACTTCAAGATATGTAAAGTGGTGCACTTACTGTCTTTATCTGGTATGTGAATATCATTTCCAATACTCAAGTTATTCAATTTTGATGGAAAATCAGGATCATTTTTACTAAAATAAATTTTTCTGGCTCTGTTAGAAGTAGTTATGTTTCAGTCATTAATAATGCACCTGAAAAATAGTTTACATTACCTTAAGGGCTATGTTGATGCTGTTTCCAATACCAATTCCACTGATATAAACTAAAAATAAAATTACTTCTCGGTGAGACTATCTCAGAGACTGACTTGAGTCGGCAAAATACCATTGATATCCTTGTGGGGTAAACGCAGGTGTAAGTCACCGAATAATCAGTTCTGTGCATCGGAAAATGAGCCAATGTCTTCAAACAATAACTGATACATATTTTAATACTATTAACCCTTTCGGTGTCACCGTATTAACTACTGTTAATGAAGCCTTAAGTCCGAGAAGAGAAAGAGGCTTGTGCGTGAAAAAATCAACTCCACCTGAGAAAATCAGGTGAATAACAAAGAAACTTGATGGCAAATACAGAATATAAACAGCGAAATTATGTTTTCGCCTTGATCATGGGAACGGAATGAAATAGGCTGCTGGAAACATTTAGGAAGTCAATCAGCGGATATGTCTTCTTTTGATGAAAACAAAACTAAGCATGATGACATGGAATTTTCCGTACAATGTACAAAGCTTAGTAGGCCATCAAGGTTGCCAAGGAAATGAAATTGCACAGAAATGCCAGGACTCTGTGAGACACAATGGAATGGGAGGGAACTCTCTGAATTGTGTACTGAAATGTCAGTAATCTAGCCAGGTCATTCAGACTGTAATGCATTAGCTTTTTTGGCATGAAAAATGATTTACTATAAACCTTACTGACTGAAGGGTTTGAGGCATTAGGAAGCAGTCGTGATGATGTTTATCTGCTGAGTTTCCGTGTGCACCTTGGCCTTTGCCACCAACTCAAAATAGTTATCTCTCCTGGTAACACTGGACAACTGTAAATACTATCTTGTCATATTTTATTTTATTTGTGTTGCTAACTGTATTATCAATATTATGCTGTGATCTAGGTGTACATTGTGGTCTCGGTTTTCTAACCTATTATTATTAAATTATCTAGTCGCAAGTTGATGGTAGATATTTCCCCCTCTATCGCTAATAATATGCACATTCTACCTATACACTCACCGTTACCCAGATTATTTAAACGTGCGTCTCATCCTGAGTAGCAGATTGTCCCACTATTATCTCGTTTTGCGTAAGAATGCAACGTGAAACAATTAAAACCATCCTTATATTGATAACAGTGTAGTATACACACAAACATATAATTTCACAAGTCCAAATACTAACACGTGGTTTAAATAAATACGGAATAAGTACTAACGTTTTCGATCATGAGAAGCTCAACAATATATCAACCAATGCAAAAATATCTCGAATATATACAACAAACAGAACACTAAATGATAGTTGAGAAGATATATTAAAACATCAATAAAAGGAGCGGTTGAGTTCAAGTTTATTCTCATGGACGCCCTATTTACCTAGAATAAAATATTTGGAATTCTGAGAAAAAAGTTTGGTAGTAATCGGCTTTGTGTGGCCGACCTACTAACTTCGACGAAGTGAGTGTGTGCAATCAGCGGGAAACAGAAGCCTTGAATGGCCTACTCACTTTGTCAGATGCGTCTTCGTTAACATTAAACTTAAAACACCTTCAGCATCCACAGGCGGTTGAGTCATATATTTAGTTAACGCTTCGCTCATTCACTTTGATCAATTCTCCTTGACCTTACATTAGTTATGGTACAATACAAGTGATTTCGCTACTATGGTAACAGACGGAATTCTCTGAATACATGTGGTGGTCGATCAATTAATATGCAGACTGCTTCGTAATTTTATTCAAAATTTAATACTGCACTTATCTAAGTTGCTGCATTTAAAGGATCCCTAGCTATTTTTATTCACACAATATAATGTAGGCAGCTTCACTTAATGTGATTGATGTAAACTAAGAAGACACCACCTGAATGGCTTTACTTCTGATTACCACAAAGGAACAGAATATCTGTCAAAACTATCATGCTCCATGTCCATTATCTACTGATGAAAAAACACCAAACTAGTAAGTCTCCTATTCTGTTGATAAGGAGAAATTCGATGATGTGTTGATTAAGGTGAATAAAACCTCAAAAATAGAATATACAGTTGTAAATAATGGTGTGTTTACTTATCTTCTCAAATAATGTGTTCAGGATAGACTAGGAGTCTCATTTCCAAAATGATTATGAAAGTATGAAATACATTAACATACCTCTAGATATTCAAACTACTGGACTTACTCATCTCATCTAGTATAAAAAGATCATTGTGATTCTTTAATTATATTATTTCGGAAGAAAATAAAGAACATTTAAAATAAAGTGAATCCTTCCCGTTTGTATTTTGTGGAGCTACACCTCGCTATCACTGTTTTCTTTTCACACTAGACTATGTAGGTAACTGTATTTAATAACAGCACTTCAAACTGTGAAGACGCAATCTGAATGTCATTCAATTTTGTTTATGGAAATGAGACAGAATATCTTGTGGAACTACGAAGTTCTTTAGGCATTATTGACTAATGTTTAACCCACCATGCAGATACTTCTCTTATACTGTCACCAGGATGAAATCAGCAATTATGATGAAGGTATATAAAAAACATGAAGAATAAGGAAACAATTCGTAGCGAGAAATGGTCAGAAATGTTTCTCTTTTTCACTGCGAATAATGGCTTGAGGGAAGTCTAAGATTTGTATTGCCGTAATGAGTGAGAATGAATGTTACATGTTAAATACTTCTAGATTTTGAAATTGGTGAACTATCTCTCCTCATTTAGGATAAGTAGATCATTTTCATAGCTGAAATGACACTGCCTCAGACGAAAATTAGGAACAGTTTCAGTAGAATGAATTCGTCTTGCCTTATTTGATGAAGCATCAGTTGGTCCAGTTATATTTTACTTGAAAAATATTTTACATTTCTAAAACGACCATGATGACACTCTTTTCGAAACCATTTCCAATAATAAATCTCACTACACAATTATTCGACGTCAGACGATCGGCGAAGATGTCTTGCATTGGTGGGATATCACTGATGTACTAGGCGTTTGCTTGCAGTGAGCAAAGCAAAATAGCGATTTCTGTGCAGTCGGAATGCACCTAATATCCTGGAATTATCACTTGGACGTATTTCAATACATTCACGTGGTAATATCAACATAATTACTGTTGTTAATAACCTTCATCCACTTCGGTAGTCAGTATAAATTCCAGCCAGAGAGGGCGTCGGGATTGCCAAAACGACAACCTATCATTTACAGAAAATTCACAGCACAAGGAAATTATAACGATCAAACCAATTTTTCTTTCAGTTTGGAGAGACTTTATGTTTTGGGAAACTAAAATCTTTTGGGACGCCAGTCATACCGATAATACTTCTTTCCATGGAAGCAAACACACTGAAGACGGTGTGGACTTTTAGCATTATATATATATGCATAAGAGGGCTGTTAGTGTCGCTAAAAAGAGCTAGGAACCTATGGAAATATTCCGAATTGATTTGGGCCTTCGAAATATTTAACTACTTTGTCAGCTGTCCCCTATAGTCATTAGGGGAATTGGCTAAATGGTCTACGAATTGGCTTGCATTGTAAACAGAAGGTCCTGGGTTCCAAACCTTGTGGATGCGTAGTGATGGAGAGTCTTAAACTATGGCGAAACAGCTGTCCAGTACTCCGATGTTTTCCAATTGTTTTTTAACCAATGTTGGCTCATGATGAAATTCGGTAACCAATCATTCAAATCGCTACAAACTAAAACTTCAATAGGATTTATTTAGACAGCTGCTAACATTAATGAAAAACATTCCTTATGCCACGATCAAAATTCTTATAGATGATATGGGTACTTAACTGAGGCTTGATAATTCAGGGAAACGATGCATTATTAGTTGGAAGGCTCTCGACGAAATCTATGAGAATGGAGGACTTTGCTAACTTCTGCGCATTTTATTGGTTCGGAGATTGGATGAAGCGTGTGCACTCAAGGTGTATACACAAGGCAATATTAGTTTCAGCACCGATAAAAATACGTCTGACTGATAAAACTTCGAAACTTCTTGTTAGTTTAACGGTTTTATCTCAGATTTATTCGCCACTCATTATTGAAGATTAACTGGACGCGTTAAGTTAAAGCGCGTGTATGCTTGGTCAAAGGACTTTTCCTTCTTGATTTTTTGTTAATACGCCAAGACAAACTGCAAGTAATTTTTCATTCATCCTCATGATTTTCTGTTATTACAACGGACTATATTGATGGTCTTAATTTTTCCATATGAGTTACTCATAGGATCGGATTGATATTACTTGGATTAAGGTTTATAAATAGACCCAAGTGAAGATTCACAAAGAAAGAAACTCCTACCACACATTCACAATGTGAACGACAAGTAGCAGGATTTGAAAAGAGGCCACAAAAGGTGTTATTAAAGAGCTCACTGTAAAAGATGATTACTTGAAACATAAAAGACTGATTCAGGAGGTAGTGGTTTGTAATTCTCGAGTTTGACTGCTCACTTCATTAGGACAACAGTATAAACATATATCTGGGAATGTCAGAAATGGATAATTCTTACAAAGTGCACTAGGACTTCTTATGTGATAACCATATTTTAACTTCTTTCAATAGATGATGAAATGTCATAGTTCCTAAAAATAGTAAGAAATGATTTGACTAGTTTTAAGTCGATTGGAACTACTGGGGATTTATAACATTAGGATACATTTCTTATTGGTATTGTCACGAATGCTACAGTTTCTTACTGGCAGATTTTATAGTTTAACTACAAACTAAGTGGTCCGGAATTCCTCAAAGTTGAGTTAAAGCATTGAATGAAAACCCATCACTGCCCAAATACTCATCACTTCAAGTTGATGTGCCCTAAAACAATAACGATCATGATGGACATTCCTAATATAGTCATTGCCGTTTCAGTTAATCATAAGCAACACTGACATCGATTCACGTAGTTTCTTTGAAATGATCCAAAGTAAACTAAGCTACAGTTTATTTCGTTTCAACCAAATCAAAACTCTCAGTGTAAATTGAAGAACATAAAATACCTTGTTCTTTATTTCCTGGAACAGGTTCATAAAAAATATTTGTACCCATCAAATGATGATGTTATAATAACGATGTGTTCTTATAGCTCACAGTATGATATACATGAGTCAATGTGACTTAGTCACATTAATCATATAACGGGTCTTCGAGAAACAATAGTGAGAGTAAACATGGTGTTACTGAAGAATTCGAAACGCACTGAAATACTGTGAAACCACTTTATCCAAATACTTCTTAAAGTTGTATTTCCAATACATTAATGGGACTATTATACTGATAACAATGAAAACATAAATAATCTTAGTTAACTTTAGTTGACGACAGAATCGTTTTTGACGATATATGCAACAAAATGCCTTCCACATTTACCACACTTCATCGTCCATGACACAGGAATTTGAGTTAAATTGTGACTGATTAACCCTTAATGAGCACCCATGAATAAAGAGACTGATCTTCTGTCCCTTTAAATGTTAGATGAGGTTGAAATGTTAAAGCACACAAACTCAAATTATTGTCTAAATTTTCCGACGAAATATATTGTGTGGATTTGAAATATCATTATACTTTGAGCGAGAGTTGATGCTTAAACACGCCAGTTTGGCACTTCATTTATAACATTTATTGTAATCTGCACTTTTAAGTGTTTCTGCCAGTTTACTCATGTGTTTTTCATGAATCGTCATTGTATTGCACCATGACCTTTCATAATACGAAAATCTTGCATGTAAATATCAGTGACAGGGGAATTCTTTCCGCCGATGGGTTCATTCATGAAATAGATATAGGTATCAAGATGAATATTTGTACAAAAAATTGTTCATCCAATCAGAAGTTAATCCCGAAAACATCAGAACTTACCTGAGTTACCTCCAATGTGAATCACCATGATGAACAAGCAGAAAAGCAGGCTCAGTATAACTTTCATAACTGTTTAATCCGAATCGACAAATATGAGTACAAGTTATCTTCACTACCATTTATGCAAAGTCTTAAATCTGCTAAATATGACCAATAGGTATTGTTCAGCAACACTGACCACTGAAGTTAGAGAATAAAAATTGGAATACTAGACACACACTGTGGTTCACATTCTGACACACTTTTATCGTAGCAAATGTGTACAGTTCCAACTTAAGGAGCAATATTTGGAAAGTTTCTTCTTTGAAAAATCTAAAGAAAATCAATACTGTCACGGACAAAAAAGGATATCAAATTCAATCGATCACTGTTACCAGATCTACACGTTTGTTTTGTACTGAGAATATGAAACGCTGACAAAAGAGCGGAGTCTCAACTCTGCGACTAAATGTAAATATCTACTCGAATAATCTGGTTTCTTAGAACACTTCTCCGTATGACTGTCTCGTGTGAATAAAATTTATGCGGTACAAAGTTTTGCTCAAAATGTTACCATAACAGTGACCATTTCTTAATGTGAAAATCGCTGATATTAATAAATACGCGGTGCGATGAAATTTTCACAATGGAATTCACGCAGTAGAGAGTCAAAGGTCTACGTGTTATGCATCTGTTTTGCAGTGAATTCCTGCTAAAACATTGAACCAACGCCTGGTATTCGCTTAACGTTCAAGTCTCCATGAATGCACAAAGCAATCAGATTCCAATGAGACCATCTGACGCTACATTTCCTCGCAATGAATACGCAGCCTAATGTATGCTACATAAACGTATTTGTTCTAAATATCGAATCTTCATTTTAGGAGACTAGATTAGAAGGTGGAAAATTCAGTCATGACTTAGAAATAAAAACACTTCAGTATAGACACTTGAGTTAGTTATGTATGATTACGCAGACTGGTATAAAGTTACATGATGGGAAATTTTTGATCTCCTCAACCACTTTCTATGTTGATTACAACGAGGAAGTATTGAAACGCATTCCCTTTTCATTGTTTGTCTTGTGGACACTTATTTACACCACTTACCGTCGAATGACAGTTTTCAGGCTGCATATTCGTACAAATGTATCCACACACATACAATAATTTTAGTTGGTAATAATGTGAATCACTCGAGACAAATAGATTGACTGTTTTCTTCTAAAATAATCCATGAAATGTACAAATCTTAGAAGATTTTGTGAAACTACTAGGAATGGTAGGCGACTGAAATTCAGCGAGGTGGAAACTATGACGGAACATCGTAAAATATTATGTTTAGCGAAATAAATAAATATCAGGTAGTACTGAAAGTTGTTTCAATCAGAAATAATAGCAACAATCAAAACAATAAGGGGAGGATATACAAATTATATGAACAAAACGTGACTTTATTAGTGAGAGGGTATGAATTAGGGTTGTAACAGTTTTATTACAGATGTCTGAGGACAGCTCTCACTATTATGAAATCATAAATATACGATTGTGCGACCTGATATAGGTCTATATATTTCGAAGGAAGACTCTTAGCCGAAACACCTGTTTTTATTTCCTGTGTTCTAAAGTGAATTTCTTTTGAGTTTGCGACTTATCAAGTTTCAGACCGCCTTCTCTCATGTAACCTTAACTGTTACGTCATGTCCTATCTATGGAAATTACTTCTGAGTAATTGTATTACACAATAGACTATCTCATGATTTTAGTAAATAATACTAAGATTGTACAACTAAAAAAACGATTTTGCCGTCGCAATAATGTGTTCTAATTGTTTGTCAGATTCGTTGCATCTGAGTGTAACTGTCTATAGCACAGTAAGTGAATGTTGCTTTCGGTGACAGTTGAGTTACCTGACATGACATATTCATTTTATTCTGTCCTGTTTCTAGATACACAATCTTATGAACAATTGCCACCATTTTAACTTGTTTTCAAAACCATGTCATCCGTTTCTCGTCTCATTAGTCTGTCATTACATGCAAACTTGATCTTCTTGAACACGATATACGCAAAAGAATTTATTGACTTACAGATTATGGAAATGAACGAAAGAAGTACCTTCTAAACAGATTGGTTTAGCTCTGTCTAAACTCTCACTGTTTCAAAACTACTTAAGAAAAATGAAGAACGATTCTGTTGATTGTATTAGAATATCGTCAGGATACAACAACCAAGCTACCGTTTCAGTTGATGTGTGGTAGGAAATCATGACTAGTTACGCAAAATTAAACTGACCACACCACTGAAACTGAGGAATGAATATGTGACAAACAGGATGGAAGACAGCGACTGGGAATGTGAAGCATAAACAGAATGCTGACGCTGTAAAATTCGAACTAACCAGGGAAGTATATGTCCATTGGATTCTTAGTTGTGTGGACGAAATGTCATGTTCTGAACTCATTTCAAAATTTACAATAGGCTTTCAATTATATATTAGTGTTAAATAATCCAAATTACAAAAATAATTCTTACAAAATGTGAAGCAAATATCACAACAACGTGCCAAATGTTTTTCTATATACAACATATCAGATTGCACATTGAGTTCTTCTTAAGAGCTTTGTGACGATTAGGAAAACAATTTAGGATACTTTGTAGGTGTATCCAGAATTCACTGTTCCCCTTCTTGCTCAACTGACCTATTTTGAAGTAGAGGAGAAAGCAAAAAGTCGCAATGAATTATCCTTTCTGGAAAATTCTTGTTTGACTACTGTTGTTGCCGAGCTTCTTTAAATTGACCAACAAAGTAGCACAATTTGACAAGAATTTGACATTGTTCAGAAACCAGATGTATGAACGTAAGCGGTGGTCTATAGCACAAATTTTTTGTGAGGATAATTATTCTGTTGCATGGATATTTGAATATTTGTGGTGACAAAATTCAAAGAAAATATCTCATATGTAATCCTGATCAATTAATTTGATAAGCTTCTTCATTGACATTATACTGACTAAGAAAACTGTAAGAGTTCTGTGAATTCAAACCATAGTGTGCCTAAATTTTAAAAGGTCAGGATAGCAGATAACTAAAGGCATGATCAGAGTGTGACGATCAAGAACAACCCATTCACAGAGGGTTTAGTAAAATTAACTTTGAATAGATAGCATTATAAAAGATATCTTTACTGAAGTTAATTAGAAACATGAAATTTCAAAACTCACACACTTTATATTGCATTTGCTTTATACGCAAAACTCACTCCATGATGCTCATGACTGTAATAAACCTATGATTAAAAGCGATTTGAGAATTCATTAGAAAATGCCAAAAAAACATCCTTTTGATCTGGTGCACTTGATACTAGTTTAGTGGTTGTATGTCGAAAGCGCAAATCAAACTATGCAACTGACAAGCTGTTCGTGTCGACGGAATATTACAAACAAATAGGTATTCTGAATATTAAAACGTAAATTACCTTCACAAGTATGCTAATATCCTCATTATTAAAGTTGCTTTCCATTCAGGTGCCTCAGTTGTAAATATGGAGGGAATAGCGATTGCATAACGAATGAACAACAGTATGAATTCCTAGGTATACTGCTGTTTTAAACTGACGTCGGAACTGAAAATTGCGAGAAACAAAAGGTCTTGAAATTAATGAAACCTCAGTCATTATAAAAGAACGTCAAATCAGCTACTGAATTAGGTGAGAATGAAAGATTTTGGACCGGAGAAATTGCATCGATACCTTTCTAACTGAAATACAGTAAATGTATTGTTGAATCAACTATTCGATCTATCAGCAGCGGTAAAAATGTAAATTAGCACCAAGACTTGTTTGTTTATTTGAACAGCCCTCTCCGAGGATAATAGGCTTTTTCGGTGGAAGAAGAAGATGGAAGCACTTTGCTTGGTGTTTGATGAAAGCAAAGTGCCAACATATTATGCTGGAAGCAGCCATGACAAGTGAGAGATATCCAGAAAAAAGTGATCACGCTTCCTTTATGAGGTTTCAACTGAATTGTCATGATAGACAGTTAGTATACAGATCACTTCAAGTCATCACTTGAAACCACATTCCTACTACAGTGCAAAGAAAGACAAAGGAAGAATAAGCGATCAATGTATACGCGTCTGAATACATTAAATATTAAGATTCAACATGAAAATAGTTGCACACATAAAGCTGACTAAATAGCATCATTACAAGACAGAGTTCATCTGAAAAGTTTAAATCTGCAACAGGCAGTTAACAAAAACGCATATCACTTCTACAAGTCAATCCATTCATAGAAAAATGAAATAAGTAGAAATTCAAACACAACCAACAAAATAAAAGTGTATTTTGGGAGAAGGAATATTATAATTGACCCTTATCTCATGAACGAATTTGGTTATTACTCTTGAAGTGTCTGCTCAGATTAAGAGAAATTGATTTTTTATACAAAATGAGGTCCGATTGCTATAGCCTCAGAATATTTTTGTATATGCCCATCTGTATTTGTGGACAATTTGCATCTGTTTTGTTGGTCATCAGATGACAACTACATGCTAAGATCAACTACATCACGCTACGTATGGATGTTCGTGCATGAAAACTGGTGTGTGATATTGAATGTGACCTATGAAATGATACGACTTCACAGGAATAAATTATCATTGAATCCTAAACCGCCTAGTCAACTTCAGATTATTTGTAAAGGCTTTAATGTGTATTATAGCACAATCTGTTTTACATGTATGCTGCTGGTCAGTGAGTGATCTGTTATTAACCAACTAACAAAACACATCAAATCTTCCTACAGAATTTAGGTGAATAGCTACTATGACTTCGAGCGATTTGTAGATGAAAGTATTTCGGCGAAAAATATAAACTGTCACTGGAGGAAAGTATTGAAATTTCCAACAAAAGGATCAACTCGAAATACAGATTTCAGAAACATTCTGTGATCCAATGAATGCGTGTCGGTATTTGTCCAGTAGTAATATATTTGGCTGACGCGCCGGCGGCACAGCGGTTTAACGCTCGCCAACCATGCACATGGTCCGGGGTTCGAACCCCGGCCGACGCACTCCTTTACCTCGCCAAGCCAGAAATGATGCTGGTGAAGAGGAAAGGTTGGGCATGGGGCTAGCAACCCCATCCTGTAAAGTAAACACTGCTACAGAAACTTCAAGACACTAGCTCGAAGCCCTATGTTCCACTGGAAAACGTGAAGGATAAAAAAAATCGTGGCACAATACTTGTCAATTCCGTCAACTAGTGATTTAAGGACGTCACCTGTGAGGCAAAATTTCATTGACCATTGGATTTCAACCAAATGATTGAATGAAAATATTACCCTATAGAAAGCTGTAGTTACCGTTTCTGTTATCTTTTGAGTGTTTTAATGCGTTTCGTTAACTCGCTTGTTATGAAAATGATACAAGAATTAAGTCTGGCATGATTTCCCCTCTCCTTTCAGCTGAGTTGGCTTTGTGATGAACATAACACTGAAACTGTCATGTTATCAACAATTCGGAATCAGTCTACCCCATATAAGTTAGTTGTGAATGATGAAAGTCCCTGAGGTAACGAATGATGTCGGATAAACTGCTAGTTTATGATGAAATTTCATGATGTTGATGTTAAATCATTTAGTTTGTTATTGCTACTACCACTAATTTCGCATACCTAATCTACCACTCAACTCGAAAAAGCAGTGCAAAATAAAAAAGACAACATCTCTGATCACTAGATTCATTCGATAAAAACTACCGTTGTTTGCAAGGACATTCACGTACTCCATCGATTAATCAGTTTTTACTTAAGCTACACATTGACAGTAAAATTCATGTACTGATTGTTCCAAAAAATCAAATATCTGCAGATTTCATTTTTGGTAGAGGCGTTTTTGATAAACATTTTAAGAAATTTGACTGAGTAAATGTGACAGATTTCGACTTTGTTTTCGATTTTATTTATCTGAGAGATTTTATTTTACAATAAAGTGAGATAAGACGATATCAAGCCTATTTTATAACTTTCTACAGAATCAAATTTCAAAATACATCTAAAATCCTGAGAGAAATAAGCGATTTGTGAAAATAATAAAATAAAATTGAAAATTTGATAAGAGAATTGGATACTAGAGGTTTTGTAAATATTTTTGCCATGCCTCCAAACCCTTTCATTTTTTTCTTTTGAGTGAAGACACTACCTTCTTCACACATTCACTACTTTTTATGTTTGAAGATAACTTGGAAGAACATTGTCACTTCGCTTTAGAATAAAGCGTGTTCAATACCCTCAAGATTAACCTTCGTAAAATTTTCATCAACACGCCTTGACTGACAGTGGAGAATCCAGTTATTTGCTTCGTTTCAACAATCAGTGCATACAGTCTAGCGCTTGTCAGTTTGTAGCGTGAAGGACACCGAGCTAACGTGAGCAGAGGAACACTGAATGTCTCTAAAATAAGCTGGAAGGAAATCAACATAACCACTTTAGGAAGAAACAAAAAATAAGGTAAGAAAAAGCCGTAATCAGACATCCGAAGATCAGTTAACAAACGAAGATAGCGGACATTGAACGACTGCAGGGATAAACACCGAATACGAGATGCTCTTTTGAATCCATAGAGCAAAGAAGAGAGGACTGAAGAAGTTTACTGCGAAAAATCAAAGATTTTTCTGTGGCAAACACGTAACTAAAGAAAGACAGGATGCAGGCACAACAGTCTCGAGAGTTCTACACGTAATATCCAGCTCTTTATCCAGAAAATATTTGAACACAGATAAAGGCAGTTCAAGATAGTTAAGTTAATTTACTTGGCAAAATAAAGATGCTGAGAACACCAGAGGTTGACGCCATGCGCAAAATCCTTGCAATGGAATCAGATTGGTAAGCTTATTTCACTCGAAACAATGGCTATTTCTCTTATTTGTGAAACACCACTTTGTATGGATTGGTTTCCAACCTAGGTTGGTCACCTCTGCTGTGATTTTCAGAAGTCTGTGATCACGACTATCAAAACTTCTCAAGTAAATCAATTGGACACGAATAATAACATTCCACTACATGGAAATCCTCATAAATTTTGAATCATAGTACTCTATATTAAGAGTTCATCTCTGCAGAGGGAACGTTCAGAGGCTACTAGATTTCGCATTCGACGAAACATTAGGTCATTACAGCCTCGTAAATCTATTGTGACCGCAACATGTGAGATTCAGGCAGAAGTACGACGACATTGTCCTCTGCACCTGTAGTGAGATGAATCATTAGTTTGTGATGATTATGAAGACAGGCATTTGTTGGACCACAGAGTTGTCTAAGACATCTATATTTCATCTTAACGAAATTATTATTTCAGCTTTCAATCATATCAAGAAAATACGAAGATTCTCATGATGAACTGACAAGTTGGATGGGAATTGGATTGTGGAGTTTCAAATAATCTTTTCTCTATTGCGATTAAAATATACGCGAAAATTAACGCTGAGAAGTGATCCATCTATATCAGCCTGTGGTGTATTTCTTAAACTTAAAGAACTCTGAGAATTGAGCGATATTGAGCTTTTGCCTTCGCATTATTATCTACTCAATCTTCGATTTCACTACTAACAAACTTTCACGAAGATCTTAGTGCACTGAAAACGGAAGATCAGCCGCATTCCGTTAACTTTAAAATGCATGAGTCCCTCCGATTTCGGATTTCTTCGTAATGTAAAGAGAATACTACAAAACTGAAATCAAAGTAAATTAGAAAAAAGGATTTTACGCTTGAAAGACTATAGTCAAATCGAACCAGAAAATTACTCAAGAATTTCTTATTCTCTCCTTCTGAAAAAGTCGTTCAATTCATTCTTCGTGCACGTACACCATTTATTATCAAATCTTGTATGATACTGTCATTCACCTTGTATATTAAGTCTCCTCTGCCAGGAGTCGCGGTGAACTATTTTCAAACCACTGCGCTCATCTTCCCGTGGATTGCTCAATTGACTCTTCTCATCTAATACACAGTAAAAGTGAGATATATTTCTGTGTTCAAATGCTGCGAATTTCATACAATTTCATTGAAAGGTAAACCAAATTTGGTGAAAACAGAATAACGTTTGATAGAGTAAATGTAAGTCTACTGGACACGCCCTGCTATTCGATTAGCAGTAGAACTCTCAGTTTACAACTGATTCTAAATAATTGTACCCAGTTTTATCTTCAATTTTTTGTAGAACAAAAAAAGTCAAAACACATCTGAAGAAAAATATATATCCAGGAAACGTGAAAAACAAAATTGACTTCATGAGTGAATTTTTGTGAAAGACCAGTGATATTGATTTTGAATAGCTGAACGCAGAAAATTTAGGGTTCGCTACCTATACTGCTAAGAATGAATTGTGACTGGAGCGGAACAGCGAACCAGTAAAGCATGTATATCTATCGGTGAGGAAGTCCACAATTTATTTCTTTTCCCTGTGAGAAGCATGTAATTTGTATATGGAATGAATTCCGTTTATCGTTCAAATCAGCAAACTCCATTCATCATCTTCACTTCTGTGAAACATATTCACCATCCAAATCTTCTAATTTCACGTTTTAAATAACTAATCTCCCTCTAGAATTCAAACACAGCAGGGTGTATCTTGTGTGAGAAATGATAATGATGTATTCCTGAAATATAAATGAACGATGCTGAAATCCACTTAGTAGCTTATTATCCACTCATCAACATGAAAGCTTCATACTGGAAACGCCTCTTCATCCTATAGAAGCAAAGCACTTCAGCCGTTTTTTCGAAGTCAAATATCTTTTGATTTGAAGGTCCTTTTACTAAGTACTTTCTTTCGCAGTTTATTAATAACAAAACTATGAGACGTAATATGGTGAATCAATCACTGAGATATTTCCAGTTTTATACTTGTGCAATCTTATATTTTGTTGTTGAATCGAAACTGACAATTAATAACACGTTCATTATGAAATTATTTTCCTTTATGTAGACCGCAGTTTCTTACTAGGCTTTTTTAATTTTGTTTGAGATTGAAGTATATTGAACTTGGTATTTCGTTACTTGAAGTTAACTGTGTTCAAGAATTAATTAAATGGGTTTGCTTATTAGAAATTCGCATTCAATGTGTTCATCAATACTAGTAGATTTTCAACTGTATAAAATGATTTTTTTTACCAAGGCTGACAGTAGATACTATTTTTGGTTGTATTAGAGATTTCATCTAACTTTGTAATTACCATCTCTTATTCCATAGATCAATATCTTTGTCCTGATATTTGTATTTATTCTGTTGAATTAATGAATATTACTTGTCGTTGTTGCTTTCCTTGCAATTTTAGTGCATCTGTTTATCCTTTCGTGCGTTATCCCAATAAGTGAGTATTATATTCAGTTAATTATAAAATCGGTGACTTATTTATTTTGGAACATTAATTTCCTGATTTTATTTCAAAATAAACGCAAAATATCGTCAGTGGTATCGACATTTCTCCACTTCACAAAGCGGAACCTGTCGCAACTCAAAGTCTTCAGTCTAATCTTACACTGGTCTCGTCTAATTAAGAACCAGACAAATAAAAAAGCCACCAAATTCCTCAGAATCAATTATTCATACTTTCCTTTTCAATCCTTCATATTGCATGGTTTACTTACTTCCAATGGGTTCTAGCACTACCTATTCTCGCAATTTGCTTCTTCAAACCTAGTCATAGTGAATATCTATGTTTTGAACACTAAGTGGACACCACTAACTAAAAGCGACAGAATAAAGCTTCATGTGGTTATTTCTTGGCATGTGAAACATTATTATAGGTGCTAAGAGACATGCTATCGACGTGCTTGGGTACTACGCCCAACATAACTCTACCAATGTGTACCATATACAACTATAGATGGAATGAGACCTGTAATAGACAAGTATTCAAGGACTCACTGGTCATATCATTTTAAAATTACTACAAAACTGCGGAATGTGTTGATTCAAACACTTATTTTTTCCAAGCATTTTGTGATCAACACAGTATACACCTGGGCCTTCAGTTAATGCTAAGACAATATTTCTATATTGTCTAGTGTACTACATTCACTGACTAATTAGTAGATTGTTCCAACTGACTAAAGTTGAAAGGAACAGCAACCATTTATGCTTATGTAATTTGAATAATAACTTTTTCTCATAAATATCATGCATTTGCAATAATGATTGCTGGCTCATTTCATTAGATTATTGAAGGCAACAGTCGAACTACTTATGAGTAGTGTGCTGTGTTCATGAATGTTTTGAGGCATGAAACGTTAGTAAAATTCTGACTAGTTAAAAAAAGAAAACACAATAGCATTCTTAGTAAGCAACCACTGGAATTCCACTACAAATGATATAGAATAGAAATCTTTGGACAATAATCTGCAGCATATGATCAGCAATCTAATTTTTCTTATGTGAGTGGAAAGAGTGGAATGCTGCGCTCCTGTGGTGAGGAACAAAGTTTACTAGAAGAAAGTATGCCTTTTCTCGTGATTAACTATTAACTCATCATCATGAGCAATAGTTTATGCTCGAAACGTCATCAGTTAATATTACTGTACAACACTGTGTGATTTATCAAAATAAAATCTTATCCATAGTGGAGTTATGCTCTACCACAGTGCCCAAGTTTTATACTTATATCAAAAAGTCTTTTAGGATAATGTGAAATTGGTATTGAGCACAACCAGTTGAGTGATTAACAATGATATTACTTGAGAACCTGAAACTCAATAGAATCAACAAGGATAGGTCGAACTACATAGTGGATTAGATCCAACTCAAATTTTTAAGTAATTAGTAGTGACCTGAAATACTTTTTCATCTTTATGTAATTGAATAGGGCACATCAACGATTTGAGTAGATTGTGTCGAGGTAATGGACTATCAAATATAGTTATAAATAATTGATCCATTCCAAAATGGACACACTTTCCACTGAAATTTGTTTTGTTTTGCTTGAATTTGAAACCACGTTCATAAGTTATGTAACTGCAACTTCTAAGAGACGCGTTTCATTCTTAGAGCCCCTTCGTAACTGACAACATGTCATCTTGACAGTTACCTTAAAATTTTTCCTGCACTTACATACTCTCATTTGTGAAATAGTAAACCCTCAGCAAGAGTTTTAAGTGTTGGTTTGTAGGGATTTGATTGATTACAGGATTTCATCATGAGGTGACATTAGTTAGAGAACCAGTGGAAAACCTGGGAGTACTGGACAGATGTTTTGACCTGGTTTGGGACTCTCCAGCAGTACGCACCCACCGGTTTGAATCCCAGTGTGATGATGAAAACATGTAACCTCAGCAAGAGTGTCTGTAGTTAAGGAATGTATTCATAAAACTCTTTTTGAAACAACCTTAGTCAAACCGAATGTTTTCAAGTTCCATATTATTTATTTGATATATTTTTCAACTTCAAATGCGGCCATATTGCGCCGACTACCTGATGATCTTTCCAGTAAAATTTCTTGCTTATTACCAATGTAGTCTGTTCAGACGACTGGAAAACGTTGCTCATGTAGCTTTTCTTTCAGGGACTTTTCCATGAAAGTAGAATAAATGACGTATTGTAGTCAACAAAAAACTGTTTTCCAATAGTTAGCTTGTAGGGATTCGGCTTTGACCAGCGAGAATCACCCACGCAGAAGTGGAGAAAAATACTCTCCAGTGAAATTGACTGGTGTCAGTCGCTCTTAAATAAAGAACTGGTAGAAATTCGAATTCGTGGGCCATTGAGTCTGTCCCCAGTGGTTAAGTGATCTGCAAGTTCGCCTTGTACCTAGAAGTTCCTGAGTTGGGACCCCGGTGAGTACACGATGTCAATGAGTCCCGAGCTAGAAAGAAACAGCTGTTTACTACACGCTAAATTCCAGTGGTTTTCTAACTGATAACAACACGTCGTTTAACTTGATACTGCTTCTCGTTCACTTTGAATTACAAGCATTTCTACTAGATTCTATAAGTACTGCCATCGTGCATTTGTGACATTAAATTATCACAAGAACTTCTGAAATTATCTCGGTTGAGCTTTTTGAAAGTTAGCAAACTCAGATTGACATTCATAAATATCTTAAAAACAATATCGGCTATAAGTCTTGTCCTAGTCCATTTATTCGAGGTCAGATTTATTTAGCTACAGTGTTTTCAAGCACAACACAATTTTGAACTAATTTTCAAACTACACATGCATAACGCAGTCTGATGGAAAATGGATGTTTGTGTGCTTAAATATAACTTATATATGCTAAGTTGATATAGTTATAATGGAAAATTCACACTAGATCGATGACGTAATCGAGTGATCGGTCGTGAAATAAGAAAACTGAAACTCGCTTTTTCTATCCCATCAACAAATATCCTTAATTTGAAAGTCACTATGACACTTTAGGTCCTCTAGGTCCTACCTCAACAGAGTATCATAGCCAGTCGAAAGCTGAATTTGTTGATACAGAATGTATTTGGGCTCTTACGTACTTAATAGATGTGGATATATGATGTACTATAAGGGATGTCAGATAGACTATATGCAATCATCTGTCTTAACCTACATTTTAGTCCATCTAATAATCATTTAAAGTAGAAAGCAGTCTTCTACACAAGCGTCAGCACTACACAAATGATCGTGTCGCATTGTGTACACTATACCATGTGCATGACAAGTACTCGGTCAGATGTAATTGCGCTTTGAGCGTTGTCGTAAAAGAAGATGTAGGCATGCGTTTTGAAAAACAGACACGCTGAGGTAGTGGACTGACGACTTTGTCTATAGAAAAATAATTTATTCATAATAATCACAAGATTTATATCGAAACAGCTTTCGACAGTATTTATGAAAACCGTCAGGGCAAAATGCTCAAATGGTTTCACTTTTTATTCATTATAGTTAGCCTGACTGTACTTGGCTGTACATATCTCATTACGTCACCAAAAGTAGTCTTAAAAGTTAAATGCAATTTGACCTCTTGCTTTTCATGTACCTGATTCGATAAGTGAATATGTGATCAGAATTTTCAAAGTGTATCGTGTAAGTGTATCTGCTCTTGCATAAAGACTCGGTCTTCTAAAAACACAATCAAAATTGATTAAACTGATGCAGATTTTGAATTAAAATCTACAATGTGTGAGTTGCGTGTAGTTTACACTAAGTAGTTAGTGTGTCAGCCAACTATCTGTAAGCAAATTTCCTCCATATGATTGGAAGGCTTCACTGGCTGAAATAATTCTTCGATCAGCACGAGTGATAGTGAAAGATGACAAATTACTAAGGATGAGTGACGTATAGGGACCATAAGTGGGCTATCATCATTTTGAATTCATTTAGAATATCCTTAATTCATGATACAGTTACAGTTAGCTCATGAGCAGGTCACATATGATTGCTAAATATGTAAAGGAACGAACAGCGTGGGCCTAATTCAAATATGACAGACGATAGATGATAGATGTATTGAATATAATAGAGTTTGGATTCAGTGCACCAAATGGCCACCACATTTCACCGCTCTTGGTAATTTTTCATCCATCGACATCATGTTTGATAATAATTTTCCTTTTCGGCATCTGTTTTCGTGGCCTGGCTACCTCAGTCATGGCAAGAATCTTTCCTGATAAATGACCTGTGACACGCATCGATTTCAAGAACAGCCCAAATAATGTACACGATTGATTTTGCAACATTCAGGATTCCCGGCCACAATAAGTTCACATTAGCAAGTTCGAATCATGAAAATGCAAATAAATCGTTGGAACATGCTTTTGAAATTACTTGTGTTTTCTGGTGTATCGCCATAGCTCACTTGTGAAGAAGTTGTGCAGTCTTCATCAACATTCATGCAAAAATATATTTAATGAGTTACACTTATGATAAATTTATTTTACGAACCTTTGAGCTACTAACTGAAAGTAAGTAGCATAACGTGTGAAGTGGAATTGTGTTTCGGTGTTGTATAATATAAACGTTATTCCTTTACTTACTTCGAAAATAATTTCTAAGGCTTTTCAAATTTTCTTGCACTGTATTTCAAGAGTTCAAATACTTGAAGCAATCATTAATTACAGAAGATATCATGTAGCCTTGCTCAAATCGATATTGACGGGGGAGGTTCACTAATTGTGATGTAAATCTAAAACCTTAACTGAGCTGATGCTTCAACCCATGCTTGTCAATTTAGGGAAAATGGTTAAAACATGAAAAATAAATTCATCTGTATGATTTTATTCTCCTATTCAATCTCATTTTCTACATTAATCAGTATTCACTGAGAGCACAGTAGGAACCGAAGGGCTTAAATTAGTTGTGCAAAGACACGGTAGATATTCTCTGATATCGTTGCATACGGAAAATCACAGGCGCCAGTTTCACTGAAGAAATGTAGAAACTCCGTAAAGTAGGCAGCATTGAACCGTGTGGTATTATATATAAATATACAAATTGGTCTGCGTCAACAATGTGTCCGTCAATTTCACTTGACATAAAATTAGTCAAACTATGGTGCATATGAAGATCGTTTTACTCCCCTCAATTCGAATGATGATTGTGATAGATTACTTCTATTGGACTATTTGTTTATCGTTGAAACAGATAAAGACTATAACTCGTTCTTGAAGTTTAAAGCAACTGTCCTCAGGTCTTACAGTTTGAAGTAAGTTATTAGTCACGATCATCGAATAGCCTAGGTAGTGCTTAAATACCTCGGAAACAACAGTGATGGTTCATATTCATCGACGAATTACCTGAAAAGAAAGTAGTTGTACATCTTAAATTTGCAAGATGTCAGAAGTCTAGGTAGGAGAATAAGGCCAGATGAGGTATTGACCAAACTAAGCACTTAGCAGTGAATTTAAGTCGATTAGACTGGTGGAGATGTGTCACTGCTGACTTGCTATCATTGAGTTTTTGTCATTTCACACATGACAGTGGGTGTAATATACGAAAAAACGAGTGCTGGCATTCATATGCTGGGTTGAAGAATGATGCTTTTACATAACCTTTTATTCTATTCTATTTTCTATTTTTCTCTCTCTAATACACAGGTTAATCAATATCTACATCCTCTTACTACAAGCTACTTTAGACATTGACGACTTGAAGTATCTAACTTCAATTTATTAATTCTGTGATAATGGATAGTGCAAATTTTCCGCGATTGTTCAAATAAAGACAAAATCTCCTTTGAGAAATTTAGAAAGCTGAACGATTGAACCATAGCATTTTCATTTCAATACACAACACTTCAACAATAAATTGGCGACATTTTATGACAGAAATTAGTCAGTATCAACATGTCAAGGTGACGAGTAGTAATTAACGAAGGAAAGGTAGAAATGGTTACAACACGAGGATTGCATAATGCATAATTTTGGAAAAATGAAGAGTATTTAAGGAATAAGCGTGTGCACCGTTTAACTACGTGGCAGATGGTTGAAGAAAATACAACGATTCAAACAGTGGTAACTTGTAACTAAGGGTGAAGTTGGCATGAGAAGAAAAAAATTTTACAAGGATAACATGTCATTGAATATTAAGTAGTCGGAAAAAATAATAAAATAAATAAAAATCCACCAGTTTGTCTGCAGCTTCGAAGCTATTTACACCAGGCGTACAATTATGCAGATTCATCATCGTGTTTCCGAACATCATCCAGCATGGTTAAGCAAAAGACAAACAAGATCTATTCGTGGCTCTATTTTAGCACACCTTGCAGATAGTCAGCATAAGGTTGATGTTAATACTGCATTTCAAATTATTTATCGCATTCCTCATAATCTTAATTCGTCTTCTACATACAGCGAAGCAATAGGAATACACCTGAAGGAGTCAAAGCTGTTTGTTTAGAAGAAATTTGCACAGCCACCTTCCTTACCTTCGCCATCGTAACATTGATGTATAGAGTGGAATACTTCGCCCTCCTCCTCCTAAAGCTTTAGAAATTACAAATATTATAATTGTCCAAATTACTTTATTTTTCCTGACTACTTCATTTTTTATTATATGTTATCGTTGTGAAATTATTTTCTTATGACGACTTCATCCTTAGTTACAAGTTATCACTGTCTAAACCGATTTATTTTCTTCAACCATATGTCACGTAGTTAACATGTGCACACTCTCATTCTTTAATTACTCTTCACTTTCCAAAATTATGCATTATGCGATCCTCGTGTTGTAACCATTTCTACCTTTCCTTCGTTAATTACCACTTGTCACCTTGACGTGTTGATACTGACTAATTTCTGTCATAAAATGTCGCCAATTTATTGATAATGTGTTGCATGTTGAAATGAAAGTGGTATACATATATATTAGAGTGGAGCCAGATACAAGGATCTAATTGAAAAGTAAATGTTTCTTTGATCAATCCTTCTGCTTTCTCATCGTTAAAATACATTGAGTTCAAGTATTGAGATCAGAGTTGGCGGGCAAACTCCATAATCTTCATTAGATTCGGTTGACCTTCATCAGCTCCAGTTTCTATTTTGATGAAACGGTTACCACTTTTCTAACCACGGAAATGATGACGCTGGGTGTGTGAACAAAGTCATACAGTCTTATAAATTTGATCACGGACGAAATTGAAAAGATCAGTCACATTTTTTGATGGTTTTTCCTGCGGATGTGATAGGCTACCTAGTGTACGAATTTGAGTCAGCTGTGAGGATGAGTTAATACTCAGTGTGCTATCAAAATCCTTTCTAGGAAGTCAGTGATGTTTGTGTGAATTAAGTACCTAAAGTGTATTCCAGTTTCTTGAAAGTATTTCATTTAAAATTGTTACCTACTTTGACAGTTTCACTAACACGCACAACACTCTCTTCAGTTTGAAGTGTTTCATAGTATTCGCTTCGTGTTACGTAATTAATAGTTTATGCTAAAATTTACAATAATTGACTGTGTTTTCGTGTGTGGGCATGTAGGTAGTGACACTCTATTCGCTGTTTCTCATTCAGAACAAGAATGACTAGTTCGACTGCACACCAATCATATTTTGGAAGATTATGACAAGTTATAAATGAACAGTTTATGAGAGAGATAGTAATGTCAACCAGCAGTATTTATGTCTACCTCAGAAGTAGGGCACAATATATAAAAACGAGAGTGATTATTGCATGACTGAATTCATAAATATGTGCACACTTTGAAAATAAAAACACATATTGTGAAGCGCGCCACACAATTACATGGAGAGAGGAGTTCATAGGCTTGTTTCATAAAAGTACAGTGGCGAGTAACTATTCACTTCGCTTGTTTTAACCAAAATTTTCATTTCTGAAAGGAGTGCAGTATGATGGCTTGTATCATAGGCACGTCAACGAAATCAACAAATATCTTGCACACCAGGATACGTAATTTATTAAACTGAGTAGTTTGCTACTGAAATAGAGGATATAAGCAGCATGTTTCTGGCATATTCTGCAAGTGTTCCTCATATATATGTCTGAATAACACGATGACTGGGAGTTTCATACAATGTTTAAGATCTCTTCGTTCAAATGAAATAAATAAATAATATCAATGAATTGCTCACTAGCGGCTGGGCCTATACATGCAGGTAGATACCTGGAATTCTGTTGGGAAGTCGTAACTAGTAGGCTACAGCAGCCATGAAGAGAAATACTCAACGAAAAAATTCGCTAGTGGTCAAGCTATGTCGTGAAATGGAAGAAGCTGGAATTGATAGGCTACTGGATGGGTTCCATTGGCTTATTGGTCTAAGAGCTCGTCTTGTAAAAGAAGGAACTGGGTAAGAACCCTGGTGAGTGAGTGCTGATGAAGAACCCCAAACAAGGACGAAACAGCTGTTCAGAATTCACAGGAGTGTCAATGATTGACAACCGATGTCAACTGACGATGAAATCTTGCAACCAATCAGTCAAATCCCTACAAACCACTACACGAAATAAATTCTACATATCTTCAATGGCAGTCAAAGAGTATTTAATGATGATCCAAAGAATGTTCACAGAATATTTGTGAGTATATTTAATACGCCGTTACGTTTGATTTACATGAGAATTTCAACTTTACAATGAAGTGAAGTAAAACCTGTTCCCACACCCCTCACCGACCTCATTTTCCATCGGTGTTCACATGAAAGAGAAAAAGCGACTGCGTGAGAAATAAAATCACTTCATACTTAAAATAGAAACGTTGCTATGAATATAGATGACATGATAAATGCAGTAAAAACGCGCTCCTTTTAAAATCAGTAATTTCATTTTCAGAAAGCAGTCGACTGCCCACTGATGAGAATACTGGAAAACAATGTGATGTTTTGAGGTTGACACTGAAGTAATAGTATGCGTTATAAAGAGAGCAAATTCGAGAATTGGTGTTGTTCTCTTTCTGAAAATGAAATGACTCATCTTAAGAGGAGGCCGTTTTCGCTGCTTCTTTCAAGTCATCTTTATTCATAGCAACGCTTCTATTTTAAGTATGAAGTGTTTTTATTTCTCAGAGATGTGAAGTTTTCGTTTTTTCTTTTTCGATTCCTTGACTGAGTAGCTGTTTTCTACATGTTGAAATATCGTTTTATCCGTTTCTTCCTAAGTGGAATCCCTGGAACGTATACGTTTGATTGCATTATTGTTGTATTTAATGAAATCTCAGTTTTTACTGATGTGATTTTGAAATGTGAAGATGGATGCACTCACCTTTTCAAATGTTCTTGCTGAATAGGTTTCTCAGACAACCTCCATTCATCATTTTGATGAGAAGCACATCGGGGAAGCGAATACTATCATTTTCTCCGTCTTCACAAGTTGAGTGTATATTTGGATGAATATTGTTAAAATAACTCAAAATCTCTTTTTTCTCAGGGTTTATTTCACTAACGTGAAAAATTTCATATAATTAATGACAATAGCAGCCAAGTTCATCATTCACATCTCTGAGTGAACCTTTTTCAAGTCTTGCAAAAGAATAGCTGGCAGCGTAGGACACATAGATGAACCCATCACAGCATCATCAAGGTGTCTGTGGAATTATTCAGTGAACAGAAAGTAGACAACAATTGTACATCTCCGCATCGTTTACTTGTCCTTGTCAGGTGGCTTTTTAGATCAGCTTTTCCTTCCTTTACTTGATCACATATGAAATTAACTGTTCCAAGAAGTGAGATTCTGGTAAGTGGTGAAGCTACAAACAGTGAACAATTATATTTTTATTTCCATTCAGGCTATTGACAGCTTATAAACCGCTGAATACACTGAATGTCATCATTTCAGAATGAGGAGGTACTAACCGCTTTACTTGGCACTTCTCTTTTGAATAAATCAGATCTATTTCTACCAATGAATTTCATACCTTAGTCATTTGACGTTCAGAGTCTTTAGTTGTGTCACTAGAATTAATAGATTTTTGAAACTTTTTTCGATCGCTTAGGTGAAGACTCTCTTTTTCTATTACATCAATCTTATTCACCCAAACTGCAGCAAAAGTTTTCATCAGGTCTAAGCATTTTCAGCTTTTCACTAATTCTCAGTTTATGCAATGCATCTCAGTTTTTTTCCAAATTAGGCTGTTGATTCGGAGTTTCTCAGTCTAAAATTGATAGCTGGTGTAAATCAGGGTAATTTTGAATCAGATTCATTTGTGATAGAATTAAATAATTTCTATGGGAAAATAAGTTTCTATATTGAAAGGCACTAAGCAACGTCTCATGCAATATTATAAACCAACAAATGAAACCTCTAGTTTTTGCTTATGAAAGCATAAGGAGTTAAATTTAGAAACTTACCACTTGTGGTCAGTTGATAAATTAATTCCAGTAGCTTGTGCAGATAGTCCTTCAGTCATTGATATCCATTTCTTGTTTTCTCCAGTTTTCATTATTGTTATAGCAAAGCCAACAGGGGAATTTTTTTAATTCCGAGAGAGCTTATAGACTGCATAACCTCGCCTAGATTACTAGGTCACTAGTATTCTAGCCGGTCCCAAGCCCGGATAAAGAGGGAGGGTTGGGGCGTGGTGCTAGCAACTCCACCCCCAAAACTTAACCAAATTGCTACTAAAACTTCAACGCACAAATATATTCAAAATTCTAAAATTACAAATAGTGACCTTATTTTTCGCTGGAATCGGGGAAGTGAAATGACGCGGGCTGGTGAAAGCCTTCGGGAAGCCAGTCAGCCGATGTGCCTTCTTTCGATGAAAGCGAAAATAAGGATGGGGACGTGGAATGTTCGTACAATGTACGAAGCTGGGAAGGCTGCTCAGGTAGCCGCAGAAATGAGGAGATATAAAATAGAAGTGTTGGGAATCTGTGAGAGCAGATGGAACGGATGTGGAAGGAGCCAACTATCAACTGGAGAGACAATAATCTACTCCGGTCACCCAGAGGACAATCACGAGCACACCGAGGGAGTAGCCATCATGATGTCACCAACAGCGGCTAAAGCTCTCATGCAGTGGGAACCAATCTCCTCCAGGATAATGACAGCCAGGTTCAACTCAAAAGGAAAGAAGGTCACAATCATTCAGTGCTACGCGCCTACAAACACCTCAGAACATGAGAAGAAGGAGGATTTCTACAGTCAACTACAAACAGTAATGGACAACGTCCCAAAGAGCGATATCAAAATCCTGATGGGCGACATGAATGCGAAACTGGGAGGAGACAATACAGGAAGAGAACTCACCATGGGTCGTGAGGCCCTCGGTGAAATGAACGAAAATGGTGAACTCTTCTCAGACTTCTGCGCCTTCAATGATTTGGTGATTGGTGGCAGTGTGTTCAAACACAGGGATATACACAAGGCAACATGGATTTCACCAGATGGACACACCAAAAACCAGATAGACTTCATTTCAATCTCAAGGAAGTGGAGACGGAGCCTACTGGACACAAGATCGAGGAGAGGAGCAGATGTGGGTTCAGACCACTATCTAGTACAAGGGACATTCAAGGTGAAGCTGAAAGCCTCGAGGATACCTGGGGATAGGCCACAATGCAAGTTCAACACGGAAAAACTGAAAGACACAACCACAAAGGACACTTTCACTGCAACTGTCAGAGCAAAGCAGGAAACACTACGTGACATCACTAAGGAATCATCCGTGGAAGACCATTGGAACTCTCTGAAGGTAATTTTCAACGAAACGTGCTCAACGGTTTTAGGAAGAAAGAAGAAACAAGACAAGGAATGGCTCTCAACAGACACTTGGAAACTAATAGAGGAGAGGAGAAAGGTGAAAGAAAAAATGATTCAATGCAAAGATGGACAAGAGAAAGAGACGCTGAACTCAACTTACACAGCACTGGACAAAGAAGTGAAGAAGAGTGCCAGGAAGGACAAAAGACAATTCTACGACAACCTGGCTACTGAAGCTGAGAAGGCAGCAGGCAAAAGGGACCTGAGGACACTATATCAGATAACCAAGTCTCTATCCGGGAAGAGATCAACACAAGTGAAACCTATAAAAGACAGCCAAGGGAAGCCAATTACCAAAGAAGAAAGACAGATTAAACAATGGGCGGACCACTTCAAAGGACTCTTGAATCGACCACCACCTACAACCCGTCCAGTAATACCAACAACAGCACGTACACAACTGCAAGTGGACACCAATCCTCCAACGAAAACTGAAGTCATGAATGCAATCAAGCTTCTGAAAGCTGGAAAAGCAGCTGGACCAGATGGAATACCCCCGGAAGCACTGAAAGCGGACCCAGAAACGACGGCAGATATGCTTACTCCATTATTGCAAAAGGTCTGGAAGGAGGGAAAGGTGCCTACTGACTGGAGGAAAGGTTACCTGGTGAAACTACCAAAGAAGGGCGACCTGGGACTCTGCAAGAACTGGCGAGGAATCATGCTCCTGTCGACGCCAAGTAAAATCCTGAGTCGCATCATCCTGGGGAGAATCAAGGACGCACTGGATACAGAACTCCGTCCAGAACAAGCTGGATTCAGGAAAGGCAAATCATGTTCTGACCGAATTGCAACTCTACGCATTATCATCGAACAAAGCATGGAATGGCAATCAAATCTCTACCTCAACTTCATAGACTTTGAGAAGGCCTTCGACAGCGTTGACCGCGAAGTTATTTGGAAACTACTCGAGTACTACGGCGTACCCCAAATATTCATCAACCTTATTCAACAACTGTACGACAACGGCACATGTCAAGTGATCCACAACGGAAAACTCAGCGAAGCGTTTGGAGTAAACACAGGAGTCAGACAAGGGTGCTTATTATCACCAATGATATTCCTAATTGTGGTGGACTGGATTATGCATCAGACAGTGGGAAACGAGAAGACAGGGATATCCTGGACCGACGTGAAGAACCTAGAAGACCTGGATTTTGCGGATGATTTATGTTTGATGTCACACAAAATCGAAGACTTGCAAGCGAAAACCGACAAACTGGTCGAAGAAGCAGCAAAGACAGGACTGCAGGTGAACATAGACAAGACGGAGGTTATGAAAATCACCAACCAACAACAGCAGCAACATCCAGTGCCAATCACCATCAACGGGAGGGATTTGAAAGAGGTTACTTCTTTCACTTATCTGGGGAGCATTGTCTCAACCACAGGAGGAACGGGCGAGGATGTCAAATCGAGAATCGGGAAGGCGAGAAACACATTCATCAACCTGAAACCAATCTGGAAATCTTCGTCACTCACCATCAACAACAATACAAACGTGAAGTCAATTCTGCTTCACGGATCAGAAACTTGGCGGGTCACCAAGAATATTTTCAACAGGTTGCAGACCCTTATCAACAACTGTCTTCGCTCCATACTGAAGATTAGATGGCCGGAAAGAATCACAAACAAGAAGCTATGGGAACAAACGAAACAGGAACCAATCGCCCAACAAATATGCAGGAGGAAGTGGAGATGGATTGGACACTCGCTGAGGAGGCCGTTGAGTGACATCGCGCGTCAGGCCCTCGAGTGGAACCCGAAAGGGAAGCGGCGAGTGGGACGTCCAAGGGTGACATGGAGGAGATCGTGTGAGGAGGAGATGAAACAGTATGGAATAACATGGACGCAAGTGAAAAGTACAGCAGAAGACAGAAGCAAGTGGAGACGTGCAGTTGAAGCGCTATGTTCCACTAGGAACCCAAGGGAACAATAATAATAATAATAATTATAGACTGCATGATTCCATAACAGTCTCTTTATTAGGTGTATCACACAATGAAAAAGTATTATATATTGGATGACGTTTCGCACACAGTTTATTGTTCATAATCATATCAGATATTGTAACCTGACTTTGAGACTTAGTTTTCTCAAGTATTTAAGGAAACCAGCTATTCAGAATGTGACAGAAAATAAAGTCTAAGCTTGTTTCCGTCTCAGCCATGTAGTTTAATACTAGACGAATCCTAACTGACATATATTGGATTATAAAAACACGTGGATTTGCATGTGCTAACTTCATGTGTTTGTTCTGGGCTCCTTCATACATATTCCACTTATCAGTGTTCACAATGAGCAGGAACATTAATGTTATTTCCACAGAGGAGAATATTGTTTTCATATCTGAGATCGAATGCATAGAAGAATTTTATTTACAAATCAGGTGAAATTATTTATTGATCAGTTTCGTGTTTTCATATGATATCGCCTACCCAAATTAAGAAATGAACACTTTTATTCCATTCAGAAGGAGTTTTATATGAGGAACAATATTCAAGAATACAAATCTGGTTGGAATGAACAGCCAGATGCCTTCACAAACTGCAATGTAACAGTATTTAATTATCCTTAGTTTGAAAGAAAATTTGAGAGTATGTGATAGTTGATTTAAAACACATCACTTGTTGACCATTGAGAAGGTTTTTTATTAATATCAAAAAACGCATTTATAAGTGATTACAAGTCTATAAGGTGAGGAGAGATAAGTCAGTGTCAATTAGCTGTTATTATGGTCTTCCATTGCATATATTACATTCAACATTTAATACCAGCATACATGTGAGGACATGAATACATAGGGTGGATTTGTCACACTTTATACGTAAAGGTGAAATGACAAACATATCAACTACAAAACATTCATAATGCGGATAGGCGTATTGAGCGTAATCTGATACAATAACTACTAGTAAATTCAAGATATTGATTGGTTTGCATAAAATGTTTTTTGTGAAGGTTAACCTACACAAAAAGCATGTTTGCGGTGTTATTAATAAGACTATTGTCAACTATTATCCTCCTTGCTCATAGACACCTCATTATTTTGTAGAGTTTATTCAAAATTTCGTTTCTCCGTTTTCATGAGGTGCAGATATTTAAACTGATATTTACTGGCTTTTTCGGATCGCAAATGAAGAACCATTCATGTCAATCAGTTTCCTACTCCATGAGAATGATTACCATCATATAAGAATCACATTTCATGAAAAAAAATACATGAAAAGACAGTTTGCGTCGGTGGCACAGTGGTTAGGACTCTCGCCGACCATGCACATGGTCCGGGGTTGGATCCTCTGCCGACGCACACCTGATTTCTATGGTCGAACTGCACAATTTAGGCTACCGTTATCACATGCTGAAAATTCCACACCTGTAACAAAAAGTACGGTGTGGAATCAAGCTGTAATAAAAAATAAAAAATTCGAATGAACTGTCGTCAAGATTTGACAGAATAGTTCTAAAATATTTGGGCGCCGAGTGAGAAGTAGACATTTGTAAAAAGTTATATTTGTAAAGTCTCAGCGAGATTGAAATGAGTAATTCCAAAGTTTCGTTCGGCTATCGGGTCCGAACTTCTTCAGGGAAATTAATCGAAATTAACATAACATAGGTTTACATATAAAAAGGAACATCACTTGTTTTGGAAAATTTGTCCAATCATGAGTCATTCAAAAAGTATCAACAAGTACAATAAACAAAATTTTATGAGCTGTGATCAAAATTTGACCTCGGACTTTCAAATATTGGTCTACCTTTGTTAAACACTTTAAACAGAGTGTGTATGTGTGTGTGGGTAAACAGTTGTAAAACATTCCTTAACGTTTCCATAAGAAGATATGGACAGTCGAGAATTTTGACCAAGTATTATTAATTACTGATACATATCCATTTTTATTTATTATTAAGGATTTCCTACGCATCAGTTAACATCACGCCTTCATGTCCGTTCAAACTGTTAGTATTTAGAATTTTATGATTAGACGTATTTTCAAAATTATGGTGTTTAGGATTAGCGTTTAGTAGAAGCACCCTGTCGGACTTATTGCTTTGCCTTCTTTCTGAAGATTGAGCTGCTTTACTCGACCTACTGGATTTGTCAGGTGACTCGACAGCTACGGATTTAGGATATGCATTCTGTTGCAGACAACGGAGAGTGAAAACACGATGATTGTGCCAGTTACACAGTTTCTTTGTTAATTTAATTCGATTGCAAAATAATTCAAATGAACTGTCGTCAAGATTTGACAGAACAGTTCTAAAATATTTGGGCGCCGTTGTCTGCAATTTGGCTGTGTGCATTCTGCATTTACAGTAGGAAGTGAATAATTCTCACTGACTAACAAATGGCCATGAAGCCAGTAACGAAAACTACAGGATATAGGAAAAATCCCCATTTAGACATTTAGAAAGTAGAAGGATTTAGCGAAGAAATATTTACGTTTCAATTAGATCCTTGTATCTTGCTCTACTCTAATTTCTATAGCATTTTTATTACAATGCACAACAATTTATCAGTCAAGTGGCGATACGTTTGTTAGTCAATGTCAACATGTCAATGGGATCATAATGAACGAAGAAAATCATTTCATACAATTAAAAGGTGGAAATGGTTACAACATGAGGATCGTATAATGCATAATTTTGGAAAGTGAATAGTAATTAAGGAATGAAAGTGTGCAAAGGTTAACTACGTGCCAGATTGTTGAAGAAAATAAATCGATTTAGACAGTGATAACTTGTAACTAAGGATGAAGTCGTCATAAGAATGAAATAATTAAAAAGGATAACATATAATTAAAGATGAAGTAGTCAGAAAAAATAAAATTATTTGGACAATTTTAATTTTTGTGATTGTTAAAGGTTTAGGAGGAAGGGCGAAGTAGTCCGCTGTATACATCAATGTAACGATGGCCAAGGTAAGAAAGGTGGCTGCACACATTTCTTCTGAACAAGCAAGTTTGACTACTTCAGGTGTATTCCTATTGCTTTGCTGTATGTAGAAGACGAATTAAGATTATGAGGAATGCGATAAATAATTTTAAATGCAGTATTAACATCAACCGTATGCTGACTAAAGACATGGTGTGCTGAAATACAGCTACGAATAGATCTTGTTTGTCTTTTGCTTATTATTTCGTTGATGTTGTCACCGAGGAACTGTAGTTTTATAAATAGTTGTTTTTTCGAAGCTGTTGTCATACTGACTCTCCTAGGTGATGAATTCATATTTTTCTCAATGAACGTATCTGGATAGCTACTTTTTGTAAGTAATTCTGTATTAATCCTAAGCTCCTCATTGAGACAGTCGTCCGAACAGATTAACCTACAGGATACATGATATGAATACCACTTGTGCACTTGCGGATTCATCGTTGTCTCTGGTATGAAATAATAATATTTTTTAAACCAAAAACAAGAAGCACTGTAGCGGGATACGATGGTGAGACTATATTTCATAGTTTCTGCGTAAAAGCATGAACAAATTTAACATGAATATAAAAATGATCAAACACTTCATTTTTGATTTTAAATGTGAATGGCATTATTGTCTTGTGAGATAAGAGCTGTTGTTACTATTTATTCACGAGATAATAATGTCATAAAAGCTCATAATTAACACATAAACCACTTGAGTATTAATGTTTCATGTTTTCGGAAGGTAAAACAGTGAAATATATTGAAGTCATCTTGTCTTACTCAATTCACCTTTCTGGATCTAGCTACGTTCATCATGGTAAACAGTTACGTGAAATTTGCCTCATTTCAGTTGACACAACCTTTGAAATTTAGGTATCACTGTGAGCAACAAAATCAATAAGCATGTCAAATACTTAAATTAAACGTTAACATGATTTTATTAAAGGAAACAGCACGTCTGATCACGTTTAATACTTGGTGTCGCTGAACTGCAAAACAATATGAACGCGTAAAGAAACTCACATTCAGAATAGTAAAGATTTGTGTCCCATCATGGAGAAAGAAACAGTTCGATGCTTTCAAACATTTGATTTCGAAACCTGAACATTTCGTTGCTAAGTTGAATGACATTTTCATCACTTGTTTCGCTATGTATTCTATAAACGAAAGCTCAGAGAACGGAATTCTTTCGAAAGCTTTTTTTCTTCAACGATATGAACCAGTATCATCGTTTTTCATAACTACTACTATGCTTTACAGTAAACTTAGGTTCTTACGTAATCAAATATGTTGAAATTGCAAGTAATAGTGATCACTTAGTGATTTGAACGTGGGAATATTGTTCATAGAGGAATAATTGAGGTTATTGTACGACAAAAATAAGGGTGTCAAACAATATTAACTGATTTCAAATGTCGAATTCCGACATGCATAGCCAAATTGCAATGGTCACATTGCTGCGTACTATTTTTACGGAAGGTTTTCTTATGTTTTTAGATTGCGTCATACAAGACTTCGGAGAGTAAAACTACATTTAACCTTTTGACCTTTTAAATAAATAAAAGTTGATTTACACTAATATTTCCTGACTCATGTAAAATGCGAAACTCGCTTTTAACTCTCTATCAACAGTTCCTGTCCGAATTTTAACTTCAAATTTTGATTTCATTTGTCATAATACTGTTATAGTGAAATAAACGCAAATTATGCTATCTAGTAAACGTACACTTTTTTGATAGAATAGAGAGTCTAGTCTAACTGTTACCAGCATTTTACCAGCCAGTTATTACTGAATTGACAGCGGTTTAACTTTGCTTAAGAGGAAATGATTTCCATGCAACGTTAAATGAAAACCAACTGGAGATTCACTCTTCACGAATATTTTGTATTTCTTAGAAGTAAACAACATACACTGAAATGAACATTTTATAACAGGCCTAGCGTTGAACTTTAAGCAGGAAACTTAGTGCAAATAGAAGAATCCTACTCTAATATGGAAAATAAAACAAGAATTTTCTGAATGAATTTTCTATGCGAAATGTCTGCTGAATCTAATTTTACCATAAAACCCTGCTGGAAGTAGAAATTGGCGTTTATTCCCACTTAAATCAGTTTAATGTGTCTGTATTATGATACGTGAAGCAGCCTCAATATTCGGTTCATTTGTAAGGCCTAATGCTGTCTTCCTGAGGCTTCATTCTGATAAACTTACCATAAACATATTGATTTGTGCAACCTCATACTATTTAAATCAACGAGTAGTGCTTACTAGTCAAAACAAAGTCATCTACACACCATGCAGCTCTTTTTGAATGTTTACAGACAAACTCATCAGTGATACACTCAATACGAGTCAGGTGAGAGAACTGAAACATTTCAGATTACACGAGTTCTGGTGTACCAAACAGTGTGAATAGCTAATCACAAGTTAATTTGTAAATTGCATTTCGGATAAATTGGGTATGAATCGGAAATATTTTCTGATAACAAAAGCTTTCAATTCATACCTGTATATATGTATGAAGACGAAATTAACGACATTCTAAGACATTCACTTTGTTTTCGAAATTTTTAAAACTTAAGCCTAAACAGCTGAAGTTAACCACTGTATTCAAAATTCCCCTCAGTAGCTATGTTCTGCGCAAGGAGGAAGAAAATAAGGATCCCTTACGGAAAGTATCTGGATGCTGACTTAATGAATGAGAAGGACCATCTGAGAAGTTACATAATAAATCATATGAGACATTGTATATACGCGTCAGGTGAAATTTCTTGCAGGAGACTAGTAAGGACCACTTGAAGAACATTTTTCTTGGCGAAATTGTGTTTGTCATTTCCTAAAACTCAATCTCATTGTTTCCAGTTGCAGTTGTGTAACATTCCATTACCAACAAGATAAAACAAAATCGAAGATATGCACCATGAATAAGGATTAGTGAGAAAAAGGAAGATATGATTCACTAACAGTCAGTGTTACATCCAGGAGAAATCCAGAGAAGCATCACTTTGAAAACGTCTGCAATATAGTTTTTGTGCCATCGAATATGTCAGTTGCTTTTCTAAAGAAATATCGAGGAGACAGACGAATGTAAATTATTCAACTAGCAATCTCCAAGTAACGAGGCAAGCATATTTTTATTATTCAAGTGGATGAAAATATATCACTTCATGAATTCAAGCTGCATTTGTGGCGGCCATGTATCATTACTTGACGGAGTCTAAAATGACTAAATAATTGACACTAACCGAATCGCTGAATAGTTAGCTAGTATGCCCTAAGGTCTGTATATTGACGAATAAATTCTAGACCACCGAGCACATTTCAGTTAATAAATGACATTCTTCAGACACTTTTTTCACATCTTCCAAATATGTGTCTTTATAAGATATGTAATACGTATTATTGATAACAGTGACGAAAAGAAATTAAAATTTCCGAGTCAAGAGTAGTCTCCTTACAGTCACCTTACAATGTCATCGACGAGCATTTCTCTTCAGTCCCGGCAGTTTGGACCCCACTGGTTGCGAAATCTCAACAGAACCCTGAGAAACGCACTCAGGAGGCCAGTCGCTAGGGAGCTTCAGATTATTTCGCTAGAGTCCAAATCCACGACAAAATCGCTGTTGTGGACTCCCTGGTTTTCACATGTTACCCCTCTGAAAGATATCAATCCGCAGTCAAATTGAAAAATAAATTAACTGCCTACAAATCAAATAGTGAAATGTTTCCAAATAGTGAAAAATTCAAAAATCTACCAGAAATAGAAAAAAATTCAGATATATTCGAGTTGATTTTATGGCTGTACTTCTGGCATCTTGGTCCCGTTGCTAAATGAATATTCAAAATGTTTATGTTAACGTATTCCAGGATGTGAAGTATTGCTTTACGAATATATTTGAAATACAAAAAGTAAATACAGCTGGACAGGATTTAAGAATCAGATTTTCAGACAAATGCTTGTGATTTTAATGTGATAAAAGACATTTATATAGTGGCAACTAACGGTCTGTAAATAAATAAATAAAAGCAATCTAATTAATCTACTATAAAAATTTTACGAAGAGATGTGACCTTAAATTCGCACAAATATATATACTACTAGTTAGTAGTTCAAAAACTATTTTCAATGATCTCGTTGAATCCCTCGGCGTCAATAATTTCAGTACGCGAAACGAACCAAAATAATATTTTCAACTCCATTTACACGACTCCCACAATGAACTAACAACTGAGAAGCCTAAGTTGCTGTCATGGAGAAGAAATTTTCGGTGTATTATTTTTAATATATATACAACCTAGAAATCAAGCGACACTACAATTTCTCCAGGTCCGTGAATGACCAAAGTGCCCAACGCATAGTCTGAAGATTCTGATAATGCCATAAGCATATGCTGCTGATTAATCCAAAACAATTTTCTGCTATTCCCTCGATTGATATCAGTCGGTGATCAAAACTGACACAATCAACAAAACACCAAATTTTTATTTTAAAATGTTTCTCCATTGCTTGAAACGTTGTTAAAAAACTCAGAAAGAACGCTATCAGATTGATTCTCCTCACATGGTGCCAAATCTGTGTCCTTTTCAAATATTTATACACAAATCAGAAAGTATCATGCCATGGCTCATAAAATGTCACCGATATTTATTTCCGTGCTTCGCTTCATTCGAAGTGGTATTTCTCGTGACAATTGTAGCATATTGTATTTCAAATTAGCGGAACACTTGCAATAGTGTCTACATCTCTGAGGTGAGGCATATTTGTGATAAGTGCAATTAGATGCTTACAAAGTGACTGTAGTTTATCAATAAAATTTTGAACGTAAACCTCATTTCATACACGAGTAAACAGTACAAAGCTTGACTGAATGATAGTGGTGAAATTCGCCACAGAGATAAACAAATTTACACATTCCAAAACAGTTCATAGTTGAGATCTACTCATAATTTATTCTGAATAATGTATCATGAGAACAGAGCGAAAGCTACCCCTAGCATCTTAAAATCAAAAATATTGGACTCCCACGATAAATCCTACACTGATTGATGCAACATTGTCACTTCTGCTAATTTGATTCATTTAATTTAACGTTTTGAGACTTTTATTTCTTTTCTGTTTGAGAGAAACACCGAAGCTTACTTTCTAAAATTATATGGAATATTTTTATATCCATTTCCAGTTATTCCATTGTAAAATAAGCGCTTTCATGTAAATCAAATAATGAAGTGTGTTCAGTAAATTCAATAACTTGTCTTGTTGAATACATTCTATATCAGCTGACTTCATCACGTTGTAAGACAACGATTTTACCTCAGGTCAACTGAAAGAGGTTCCACACAACATCACACTCACTTTGTTGTATTTCCGAGAACTATCAACAATACATGATTCTTCTGAAATTGAAAAGATGAGTCGTTTTAGCCATCTGAAGATGATTCCGAATAGAAGAACGTTATGATTCATTTTTAGCTTTCTACATTCAATAGTACTGCATTCATTCTGAAAATATTATTACAGAATTTTTATGTTATCTTTGACTTCTAAATTTGCGGAAACTTCAATTGGAGCAGCAATCCAAAGAACGACATTGGGTGTATTTTCGGTCGAACAGGTAAATGCTAGAAGTTTTTGTGATGAAAGATAAACTCCAAATGCATGTGTGTTCACATTCATTTTCAAGGACGTGAAAATTTGTTAAAACAAACCACAATTGACTGACTTTGACTTATTTTGCTCTGTGGATAAATAGATCGTCGAATGATTTTAGCAAGATACCACGACAGATGGTCACGTTCTGCGAATTTACGCAGAATATTCGATGGTGAATTTAAGAGAATAATAGCTTGTGGCGTTCGCATGTTTTCCAGCTTTATGACAGACTGCTATGTGAATCAGACGAATGGCAGTTTTACACAGAAAACTGTCTATTTGATACAGTTCCCTTAAGATATTGCAGCTAACTACGCCTTTCGATTAATTCAACTAAACTGATTGGTAATTGAGTTCTTCATAATTCTTTGAGTAAAATTTCACAATGAGATAAAATACAAATGAGGTTATTAGAAGTTTTAAATGAAACTACTAAACTGGTAAGTTCACGACTGAATCTGAAGAAGAAATGTTTCAAGACAGAGTGTAACTTATTTGAAATTGATTTGTGAAACGAAAGCATTCCGTCATTATTTGAATCTGCTTTCCAAAACTCCTTAATCTTATGCAGCTCACGAATGTTTCGTTCTGTGAAAACGTCACAGCTTCTTTGAGCGAACACCAAGATGTAAACTTAATCGATAGCAAGAAGCCTTTCTTATAAATGTGGTGACTATTATGAATTCAGTTGTTAGAATAGTAATGGTAACTTCCAAGTGCCGTGTGGTCTATCTTTTGGCTCAATCATTTAGTTCAGATTTAATGATAGACTGCCATGTGAATCATTTGAACGGAGCTTTAGTCAGCGAAATGGTAATTTGATACAATTTCTCTGAGATTTCGCAGTTTACTACGCTCTTAAATTAATTCAACTTTACCGATTGATAATTCGATTCTTCGCTTGTCTGTATAAAGTTTCCCACTGAGATATTATTCAACTTAGATTCATAGAAATTATTGAAATGTTTGGTGCCTGCATGAATCTGAAGACGAGATCATACAAGATCTTAATTTTACTCGAATTTATTTGAAATGAGGGAAACAGAGAAACAACCGTTGAAGCTTTGCTAATAGAAAATGCGTGCAATATCAGTCATAGAACATTTTCACATTCGACGTTATCGCATTCGAAAGTCTCAATTATTTTATTAACGTAATGCTACTCATTTCTTAATGTCTATAAATTTATGCTCACAAATGAGAAAATTCTCGTTGCGAAATCCTATCATCTGTTCAATCCTTCGTACTTTTTGATACCATTTACTGATTCATATTTCTGATCAGTTCATACTTCTTAGCAATCTTAACCAATAGTCTCACAGTGCAACAGATCACTGACTGGTTAATTTCAATTTTGTAAGCCATATGTAATTATGATTGTAAAGGAATAAAAATGAACCCGTCGGGATGATAATTTTCACTGTTAAAATTTGTTGAATGTCTGTACGCAGATCATTTATTTGACCTTATTCGAGTAACTTTCGAGATCTAAGTATAAAGTTGCCAGATACGTATAAGAGCACAAAGTCTGTCCTAAAATGTATGTTGACATTTGTAATATCCAAACATATACTGTTATTTTGTAGATATGTGTGTAAATAAATTCAAACAGCTTCAGAACTCCTACATGAAATGCATGTGCATAATTCATACCTTAAAATGCGACAACAAATATTTCAGATCTCTTTTACGATTTTATGGTGAGCAGAATAGTGTCTAGCGCGTCGGTGGAAAAGCGGTTAGGACGATCGCCGAGCATGAACATGGTCCGAGGTTCGATCGCCGGCCGACGCACTCCTTTACCTCACTAAGCCAGAAATAATGCTGGTGAATAGGAAAGGTTGGGCATGAGGCTAGCAACCCCATTCTGTATAATAAACACTGCTACAGAAGCTTCAAGCCACCAGCTTGAAGCCCTATGTTCCACTGGGGAACATGAGGGAAAAAAAGAATAATGTCAGCGTATTCGTAATAATACAGTGTGAGTTATTACTAAGAAGAGCTGTTGTACATTCTATGTTCGTGTCAAGTACGTTATTCATAAATGAGTTATTCATTCGCACGAAATTCGGTAAGTTTTCGAATGCATCAATTTGATATTATTACTGATCTAATTTCTTTATATTTCAAATAATTTGCATAATAATATCAACTGCCTCTGCATTTCGAGTAAATCCAATCACATTAATGCATTTCGCTCTATCACATCCGTACTGTTGTGAAGGAGAAAATTCTCTAAGAATCATCACATCACTGTACCAGAGGAGTATAATTATTTTTTTAAATGGCTTTTGGTCAAACATCATATGCAACATTAATTACAACTTTTGCTAGTCGAGTTTCAGTATATAGAGAATACCTCATCGAATGTTATGCAACAATTAACGAAGTATATTTTATCACTGAAACAGCCCAATTAAGTGAGAGCAATACAGAGCCCATATCCCAGCTATCTTTATCCCATACAAAAATAATATGAAATGCCAGAATCTCTCATGTTACGTTCACAATATCATTCCGTATATGGACTCAACGAGTTTGATTTTTCCACCAATAGAGAATTCATTGGAATTCCAAGCTTCTTAAAATAGGTTAAACAGAACCAATAGAATAATTTAGAATATCAGTATTCAACATACATGTGAATGTGCAAGTAACAGCGTACTGCACCTTCATACCTGAGTGTTTTGTTCAGGCTCTTTCAATAATGGTGACTGCACAAGTCTGAATCTCTCAACAGTTAATCACTTTACCCTATCTGCCTAAAGGTGTCTGTCCACAAGTATTCACTGCTTTTTAAATATTCTTTTCTTAATTCCCTATGAAGTTTTTATTCCAAGTCGATCAACAAACCTTGCAACCATTTTACCCTTAGTTTTCTTCAATATTGTTGCTGAGTGTCTCACACTCATCCATGATCGTTGGAAAGGAGATGTTCTCTGTAGTTTCATACATCAGATCCAAGGTGTTATATTTCACTCGTTGTATCAACAAGCTTATCCTAGAAAAGGATTCATTTCCTCTTGGACTGCCATAATGTTATAAAACCTTCTGTCTTGCATGACTATTAATTTATCAGGTTTCATTGAATCAGCTGCTAAAATCACTGAACAATCTACTCTGTCAAAGAGAATAATGACTCAAATATCATTGACTCTACTTTTTCAAACATTATCTACTTTCTTGATGATCAATCTGTTCTCACGCATATTTTCGACAGTCTTCTTTGAAGAGTTTACTTAGCTGAAAGTCGAAGCCTACTCTAGACGGTAGATTACTCTCTTACTTAGGAACTCCACAAATGTGATACGTTAACTTACACTGAAATTTCCTGACCATATTCGAACATATTCAGAATAAAGCTGTCAATAAAATATTATTTATTCTAGCTCACTTACTGCTAATTCCATATATCTGTATGTATACGACATTCTCTTCAAAATGTATGTCTCATCTCATCACTATCAGAAGTTTCGTACATTGGTAAAACAAAGTAAATATGAGACTGATTGAGACGCTATCTACTTTATCTAAGCTAGAATCTTTTTTTTTCAGACTCATGATGTCAATCGATATAAAAGTTATTCTATAACACAATACTAAGTTATTGAGTTTGCTGGATACACCCCTTTTTTGATTCATATCAAAATAGTGAATCTACAGCGAGGTGACATCAGAGACATAAATTTACTCCACAGAGTTTTAAAAAGTTATCTCTAAATGGTATAATATCTTATATAAGGCATATTTTAGCGTCTAATTTTTTGAGACAGAAAAGAGATAAGAAGCAATTTTGAGAATACAAAAGTCTTGGAACGTCAGACAGAAATATTGAAATCAACTGAGCTGACTTTGTGACAGCAGTCAAAAAACTTTTGTTCAATAGCATTGATACTGATTTGAAAACGTTAGATGGTATATATCTAATACCTAGTAGATATATATTTTTTAAATACAATTTAAGAATGAGTAAACAGTGACAGTAGTTTCAGCAGTTACTTAAAATTTCTACTGATATGACAGAGAATAATAACAGCACATAGTGGCAATATTAGTCAGTCAGTCCTTTGATAGGCTGTTAATGTTTTAATCATTGAAAATTTAAATAAATTAAAATTGAATAATCCATGTCACAATATAAAAGAACACTGGATAAATCCACAGCAAGTTTAATATTTGATGAATGAATATGTTTTAATTGTCAAATTAATTACCTTATACATCGCTATGCAAATAGTGGCATAACCGACACCAAGGCGAGCCTAAAACAAGTTCTGTAGTTCTCAGCAATAGTGAATCATAAAATTTCCTCCCGAAACCCAAAGGAGAGATTTTGGTTTCTGTAGATACATGTGAAGTGAAGTTCCTTTACCTAAATTACGGTAACATTATATAAAAAAACAAGTGAAGAAATTTCAGCGTTGTCTGTGTTCCGATTATCCATGAGATGAAAGAATAAGGTTCACTTACAATTTCGATTTGTATTGACTTTACTGAGAGACGTCATGCATGCAATTTATACAAAAGCGGCTACGACGAAGATCGAAAAATTGTGACTAGTGGACCAATTGATGCGTTCTTCTATATAGGTGATTAAAAGTACTGGGTAACGCACAGTCCTATAATCTGCTGATGGTATACACACTTTAGTTATTTACGATAGAATCTGTGGCACTGTTTAACAATAATAACGATTTAATGTGTGAGTGCGATTGGCTAGTACTACTGAAGGCTTTGTTATTTATTGTTCTGTAATATAATGTGCTGATATAATAGTTCACTGTTTTCACACTGAGTTGTGTTTTGTTACTGCTACTAGTTCGCCTGCGGTTGACAACAGGCTTTCAGTGCAATCAACAACCTGCCTGTATCTACTGAAAGTGTCTCACAGTTTCATTCGTTTTCATTTAGAATACAGTTAATCATGCAGTAAGGTAGACGATTTAACACCAAGGTGTTTGATGACAGATATCTAATATCTCGCACTCATAACACTGAGTTACCGATTGTTGAATTATTGAACCAGCAGTAGGCAGCTTGAGAGAAATAAATGAAATGACTTGATTGCATACAATAATAGGCAACATCAAGAGCTTTATTTATAGTAACAATGGCATAGGATGAGTGTGATGAACTCATTCCACTGTCACTTCATTCGTCTACTATTCCAAATACCTACAGCAAAATCTTATTCTTTTCTGGAATCGGAGAGGCACAATGACGCAGGCTGAGGAAAGGCTTCAGGAAGCCAGTAGGTCAGCTAGTGTGTCTTCTGTCGATGAAAGCAAGAGTAAGAATATGTACGCGGAATGTCCTTAGCATATACGAAGCATTCTGAGAAGGCTGCCCAGGTAGTTAAAGTGAAGCAAATATATGGCTTAGAAGTACTGGTTATGTGAGAGAGCAGATGGAATGAATGTGGACTGACAACATTGTCGACAGGAGGTCATTAATCTACTCCGGTCACCTAGATGACAACCACTAACACAGTGATGCAGTGAGTGGCTATCATGATGTCACCAGTGTCAGCCAAAGTCCTAATGCAGTGGGATCCAACTTCATCCTGCAGGATCATGACAACAAAATTCAACTGGAAAGAAAGGAAGGTAACAATTATCCAATGCTACGCACAATGCTACAAACAATGCGGAACAGGAGAAGAAGGAAGATTTTTACAGACAACTACAAACAGTAATGGACGACATCCCAAATGGTGACATCAAAATCCTTATGGGTGTTATGAATGTCAAACTATGAGCAGATAATACAAGAAGAGAACTCACCTTGGTTCGAGAATTACAACTGATAGAGAAAGGTGAATTATTCCCAGACTTCTGATCTTTCTGTGATTTGGTGATCGGACGGAGCGTGTACAAATACAAGGACATACACTAATCAACATAGATTTCTCCTCACGGATATACCACAAACCAAATAGATTTCATCTCAATGTTGCTCAAGAAAGTGTAGAAGCAGCCTGCTGGATAAAGTCGAGAAAGGGAGCACATGTGAACTCAAACCATCATCTAGTTCGATGAACCTTCAAGGTGAAGCTGAAATCCATGAAAACAAGTGGAGACAGACCACAATTCAAGTTCAAAATTCAAAAATTGAAGGAAAACACTACAAGGGATGCCTTCGTTAGAGATATCAGAACAAAGTCGAACACACGACATGGCATCACTGAGGAAACCTGTGTGGCAGAACACTGGAACTCTCTGAGAAAAATATTTAAGGAAACGTGTACAACTGTTCTAGGAGGAAGGAAGAGAGAAGAAAATGAATGGCTGTCATTGGACACCTGGGAGCTAATCAAGGGGAAAAGGATGGTGACAGAGAGGATGACCCAATGCAAAGATGGACAACAGAAGGAGAAGTTGAGTTCACTGTACACTGCACTGAATAAAGAAGTGAAGAAGAGTGCTAGAAAAGACAAACGAAAATTCTGCGACACACTGGCAACTGAAGGAGAACAGGCATGGCGCAGGTGAATGAACCATCAGGACACTATATCAGATAACCAAGTCTCAGTCCGGAAAGAGATCAACCTAGATGATGAAACCAACAAAAGATGTTCAAGGGAGGCTGATCACCAAGGAGGAGGAACAAATCAAATAATGAACTGATCACTTTAGTGGATTCTTGAATCGACCACCACCGGCGACTCGCCCAGAAATACCACCAAAAGCACACACGGAAATACCTGACAATGGACGCCACTTCCCCAACAAAAGAAATCCTGAATGCGATCGAGCTACTAAAGTCTGGCTGGGAAGGCAGCTGGACCAGACGTAGTTCTCCCCGAAGCGCTTAAGATGGCTCCAGAGATTACGGCAGATGTTCTCACTCCATTACTGCAAAAAGTTTGCAAAGTTATGGAAAAGTGCTCACCGTTTGGTGGAAGGGCCAAAGAAGGGCAACTCAGCCCTGTGCAAGACTTAGAGTAGAACAGTGCTCTTGTACAAGCCAAGTAAAATACTAAGTCACATCCTCCTGTGGAGAATAAGGGATACAGTGGATACAGAACTCCGTCAACCGAAACAAGCTGGTTTCAGGAAAGGCAAATCATGTGCTGATCAAATCGAAGCTCCTCGTCATCAGTGTTTGTTGAATATTTTAAGTGTCGTACTAGTTAAACTCACATAGAAAATTTGTCATGCATGTCATATACTGCAACTTAAATGCCTAGTATGAGACTGACCATCAACTGAGTGACTGTAGTCGACATTATTCCAATCTTGTAAATCGCAAATAGAGGTTCGCAAAATTTAGTATAGTTACAAAGTGGAACTCAGAATGAAAAGATTCAGTTCACTTATTTAAACTGCCAACTGAAATATTATGGACGAATTCTTCTTCACAGAATACTGGTGTCATAAATATTCATTCCTAACTTTGCATTTATACTTTTTAAGAAATACTTCTGATGTATTCAGACCTCAGTTTGCAAATCACTTGGCAATAAACATCAAAGGCATAGTTTGACCTGCCAGTATTCAGGCTGTTTGAAGTGTTTCAGCCCCCTCAGATGAGCAGTAGTAATGCTCTTGGATCCAAGTGAGCGAAATGGCCGTACAGTTCATAGGTCACTTTGTCCTGGCTAGTTAGCATCACTAATTGTTTCCACTGGTATCCAACTACATACGTGAATCAACTTAGAGTTGGCTTAACAGAATAAGGCCTCAATAAGAAAGCTATAGTCCTCATAGAAGAAAAAATAATTTAAAGCCCCACTGATGGTTGCAAAGTACACTAAAATATATAAACATTGTATTGACTAGTAGCCGGCGGAAAGAGACTAAAATTTCCAATTTCAAAAGGATTTTCCAGGAAACAAGCAGCATCAACATTCCGTCTACAACAACAAGTGAGTAAATGTTCGTTCCCTCTTGAATGAAGTAAAATTCTGCTATTTTCCAATGAATTCAATGCGTTTCCTTTCAACCCTCAACCATCAATCACTGCTATTATTTCAATTTCAGTTATTAAAGTCTGTGAAAACTAATTCATCAGTGAGATTTATTTCACATTGTCGCTTTTCGTTTCGTCTGAGGGAAAGTTATTAATTGATAACTGATTTCACAATAACAGCCAGCTTTAATGTGAGAGATTTATTGGATGTCCAAATCCATGATAAAAAATACACATTTGTTTGTTAAAATAATTCGCATTTATTTCGTTATGACATTATTAACACAAACAAATTAAAAATTTATAAAGAGAATTTAGACAGAAATTCTAGTATGAGCGGAAAACGCAAGATTCACACATTTAATGAACCAGAAAATGTCAGTGTAGATCAATTATCACTTGAGTTTGTGAAAAATTTAGTGGTAATTTTATTGTGAGAAAGCGTCCTTCCCGTGACCTAAAAGACAAATCAGAATATTTTTAGGGAGGAGTGCAAACAGTTGTAACCATAGTAATACAAAAATGAATGTGAGAATTTCACGTGGTAAATAGACTTATGTTTCTCGTTATTCATTTTGCATTACAATAACTCAAATTATCCTCCAGTGAACTGTTGTCCCCAATTTCTCTTTTTATAATTAAGTCACTAATTGTTTACCCAGACTCTTGATCACAACTCTGTGACTGTGAAACGTTACTTGTGATACACAAAGGCATTAATTTATCGTATATTAAAGTAGAAGCCGTGATATTCAATAATACGTGTGCATATGGTTGAAGAAGAATGCATTTAAAAAACTTTCTGTTTCGATACTTCATTGTTGGCATATTATCATATATTTGTTGAAGACAGTGATGGAGATGTCACGCAACTTGACAAAACATTATCCAGGATCTGTTGTAGAATGTCAGGGAGAATCAAACAGTTTTCATCCCTGCATTATGTTACACAGTGATACATGAATGTGACAGGTATTACCAACATGGATAACCGAAACTGTAAATCACTCATAGATATTCACTTCGTCAAGTAAATGTTTAGTGTGTACAACACAAACCATGTGACGAAACAACCTACCGCATCAATTGATTCAGGGGTCATTGCGACAAGTTATTTCTAGAAATAACGAAACTATTACTGAGCAGATTATCAGTTCATGAGTGTATATTAGACAAAAGAATACTATTTGACATGGATATTCATTTCAGTCTATAAAAACGTGTGATCACAGATTCCTCTTTTAGTCCTGCTTGATTCTTTATATTAGTAGGGCTTAACCCTAGAACATTTATCATTAGATTTTAGAGCAGTGAAATACACACGGGAGGACATATGCTACTTAAAATTCTATTTGAGGTTAAATATGAGTATTTGAAGGGACTATTTATTCTAGAAGGAAATTGAACACTAAGTTGTATCAGTTATTTCAATAAAATTATGTGTATTTAGTAAATATTACTTTAACACTGGAATCGCAGCTTTTAATCTGAGATTTTGAACTATGTAATAGGATTTTCGTGGTATCATTTCCCTGTGCAATACTTGTTTATAATAACTGACACCAAACATGCATGAGAACGTTTATGTGGTTGTTTGGATACTTTTCGTTTTTATATTATCTTGAGGTTACTTTACTTCATTTCATGTATTAGGCTTAGATGCAAATGTACAATAATTTGCTCAGTGAATGTATCACACAATGAAACGATATCATGCACTGTGTAGTATTATTTACTTCTGTTATATATACAATAGGGAATTAATATGAAATCTTGTATTACTATGATGTGCAATAATTATCTACACATTATTAACTATGATATTGAAGTCGAATTCAATTTCCTTAAATGTTATTGTCTAGGGAGATTGATATCATGGCTTCAGTAAATGATATATATCTTTATGTTAGACTTACGTTTCCCATTGGGTAGTGTAATGATACCTGGAATTTGGAAAAGTAATGTGTGGAGCCAGATAAGAATTGCTCTGAATATGTGGAGAGAATTTTTTTGCATGGAAAGTGTTAATGCCTGCCATGTCATTTCTTTTCCATTATTTCTCTTTCTGTGTTTCTCAAAGGGTGCCATAAAAATGAACTATTAACTGATGATGTGAATTACCTTCACCATGAAATGCTCATAATGTAGACAAACGTTGTTTGAATTTCAGACATCTGTTGTGATTTCTGACGTACATTCATATATTCAATAGCTTAAATGTATATTTTTGCATTTGTTTAAAGCTTGGCTTTTCCATGATGATAAAAGTGATTTAATGATATCAGCAGACGATGACTGAACTGACTCAGATTAATCAAATGCAAATTTGCCAGGTGCCAGAGTTTTGTCAGTTTTCAAACGTAAAATCCAGTGATTACTGGTTCTTAGAGCTTATACCGTTGGATGTCAACAATGCCTTGAGAAATTGGTGTCATGAGAGGGAGAAAAGGTGTAGTTCACTATCATTGACCCACTGATTTCACTAGTTACTTGAGCTTTATCGACTAAGTAGACACCAAGAAATTCGTGATAACAGTGATGCGCAGCGATTTTAACATCCCAGTGTTCACGTAGTGCGTTCAAACACTGATGTAATATATAATGCAGTATACTACAAGTGATTCAATTGTCCCGATTTCTCAGTACTGGCTAAATTTCACTCGATTTCATCAGGTGAACTTATTGTGACATAATCTTAATCATGACGTTTGCATAAATATGTACGCTATACAATCCACAATTTATATTGAGAAGTATAATATGCTGGGAGTAGAAAAGTGTGTGTTAGTTAGTGTTGCATAACTGAAGCAGAACAAGGGTTATTCTAAACAAGATCACAAGAATGATTGATTGGAAGCATCACTTGCGAAATATTTGCAATACTCAGGAAATCAATGAGGCATTTTTAGTTTCATTTCTGACTCCTGTTTGTTTTTTATTAAGTTTAGTTCAGATTTATTCCAAGCTTACTACAAATTACTATCAAAATATATCTCAATCATGTGCAGATTGTGTAGGCGACTTGTTGGTGTTCCATTTTAATGTGGCCCATACATACATTGAACTGTCCCCAGTATTATGTCACTTGTTCTACTTGTTATTCTAAATCAATTCTTTTCTACATCGTTAAATTCTAATCTGGATACTGGCAGAAATTAGAATTCAAACACTGGATCGTCAGTGGCTCAATGGTCTACGAGCTCGCCTTGTAACCAGAAGGTCTGGTTCGAATCCGGGCGTTCTGATGAAGAGTATTCAGTCCAGTGGTTGATGACATGATGAAACACTCATGCAATTAACAACTACAATAAAATTCTAATCTGTCAAATTTCACACAATATTACGAAACGCTTTTATTTGATTCGATCTGTCTACTAATCCTATAATTGCACACCCTTTTCAAGTTCTATCCATCCAATGAATCATTCTATATATGACATTAATTGTATGGCCACTTGACATTTATCGATGATTATAATCACAAACATTTTAGTTTTAACTGCATTTCACACTATTATTATTATTTTATGCATTCACATCTATGATTCACTTCCTTCACCGGATATAACTTCTTAAAAACCCATATATATACGATTGTACAGCTTGATGATAAATTCGTTGAAAAGAGTCTCTTCACTGAATCACTTGTTTTGGTTTTCTATATGTTACAATGGGAATTTCACATAACATATAAATTAAGCGATGATTTTCTAAACCACCATTAAATGTAATCAGAATAGGAATGCAAAACTTTCATAGTGTGACCTTCGAAAGATGACGGGTGACAGTGTGAATACTTTGTTTTTACATCCAATGATGTGCATGTGGACACACTTAATGCAAGAGCAATGTCCTTCTTAGACGTATTGTTGCAGATGAATAAATCCGGTTTCACTGAATCTGTGGCTTCATGCAATTTTTGATTTACAAAATACATTCTTCATACTGTATTGGAAAGTGTGGTTCTACACACACTCACTTGTGTGTACTGCATCTATTCAGATGCGGCTTTAATCGGAAAATAATCGTTCGATGGTCCACACATTCGATATTTGATCACTGACATCTCATCAATAAGCTTGACGATATCTCGGCTGTTTCATTAATTCCAGAATTAGGTACATAAATTTGCTCACTGTCTAAATTGAAAACACAATTGTTGCTCTTGTATAAAAAGGTAAACTGGAGTTTGAATTCAGAGGTTGTCATTCATCGTTTTGCGGAGCCATCAATTCACCGTTTTTGACATTGGCGAGTGCTCTTTACCATTTCGTGACCTCATCTAACAAGGTCTTGATTGTTTTATTGGCTGAATGACTCAACTCAGTTGTTATAAAAACTTATTGCACTGCGATTAGACATCTACTACTGCAAATACTAACCTAAGTTCATGTGTCACGTTTCATGGTATCACCTAATTTTGAGTCTTTTCAATGTTAGCACATTTTTTAAAAGAATTCGTGGTGCTCAAACGAAAATATTGGAGATGATGTTTGGTTTCTCTAAATAAAGTAAATGTGAAAACTGAAAGTAGGCGTATCAATGAAACTATCTGACTCTTCACTCACTCGTTGACGTTGGCTCCTTGACTACAAATAAGATAGGGCACTATTGATAATATGAAACGTGGAAAGCGTAGGTTATTGTTATAGAGGATTTCGACCTCACTTCAGTAGCAAATACGATATTCTTAGACTTGATTCTATAAGCGGAACTGAGAGAACTCTGTTGAGTATACCAATTGATGTTACATACGAACCAGAGAAATTAAGCAGCTATCCAAGAAATTCAAATTCAGAAACTTTAAAATTCACTTACTCTCCTTAACTTAAATGATAACGTATATTTTTGAGGCCGGTAATAATCGGATTTTAAAAATTAGGCGAATTAAGGTGAGTACACCTCACCATGAAAAAGTATTGATCATTGGTGTTAACACTATTTCATTCTGCGTTATTCTCGAATCACTTACATCACAAAGATATTCGTTATCATATTAAACAATGTTATTTACAAATCTGAGAGATTGTGGGGCAAACAGTAGATTCTCCGTCGTAAGACGGTATGCAGACTTACATTCCTTCACTTAAGTGACATAACATATCAATAAAAACCGTCAAGAATCACGTTCAGAATAACAAAGAAGACGATGATGAATGTTTTTCACACAGAATAAATGCATGAATAATTTCATAGATGACTAATCGATAAGTGGTGAAACCCTGGGCACCCGAGTGATAAACAACAGTGCATTTAATAGAAGTGCACTGATTATAAATCCAATATTTCTTGTGCTGTCTTTAAACGGGAATAATATTTATATTAGCGTATGTTTCTCCTCCAAAATCATCAAAATATTACACTCTAACTAGATGGTCATTTATTTAATAAATATCCAGTAACCTAATGTATATACTGTTCAGTTTTAAACTTTACTGAGCCCCTATGGGAGGAGAAACATAATTCTTGATGGCTCAATTATTGAGGACAATAGTCTATGGATTAATAGTTTAGGAATATTTGTACTCCAATGTGTTTCATGCTCAAATATTAGTATATCTTTCCCATACTGATACATGTTGTGCTGTCGACATTACATTTTAATGTGAAGTTAATGCTTATCATTATAACACAGAAATATTATACTTACATAATCCTTCTGAAAACAAGAGATACATTTGAAAATGCAAACAGTTGAGTGAGAGTCACAAACAGGTTTCAAAATGTAAGAATTAGCATACACATCAAGGAGCATACAACAACTTTTCAGTGTCAACAGGATGGTGAAAATAACTTCATATGGCCCAATAGAATATATAGCCCTAGTAATATTGACAATAATTTTACATGCGGATGTTATTTTTATTTCTCTTTTGAATTCCGAGTGGAAAAAAGGGCCTCAGCACCAGTCCTCCATCGCACTCATTGGTCTGCAGTCATTTAAAGCTGGTTCTTCATTAACCCGTATTTTCTTGTTTCCATATCATTTGGTATCTTCAACATCAAATCTAGACACTTTACTCATCATTTCAGAATCTGTTGCCATGTGAAGGTGTCACGTTTGATATTATTCAATTGTCTTCTAGGCATGAACCAAAGTTATTCCATTTTGCTGTGAGTATTTGTTCAGAGGTAGGTTCTTCTTTCGTTAGATGGTAGGTTTCTTTGCTAACTACCGTTTCTGGACTGCCTTCTCATCTTCACTGTTGATCGAGAGCATATTTGGATGAAGTTGATCACCAGCTATTGGGAATGCTGTTATTGATGACTCAAATAGGAAGTGGTGATTCGATGTCGATGGTAAATATTCAGCGTTTGTTTCCTTCCACGTGTGTAGGTCTGCATACCAAATTCAGATTTTTGAACGATTTGTATTCAAATCTCGGCTTTCAGATAGTCATTCCGGACTTTCTTGGCGTAAACGCTGCCTCGCTTGGTAAGTCAAAGACACAACAATTTCTTCATACTTGAAATAGCGTCGGTGTTGACATGGTGCTGGTTGTTGTTTGCGTATATGCGTATATACCAATCTAATAAGAATCATCTGAATATTTTATAAGAGAAATAAGGTTCCTTTATTTTCGTTCTTTTGTTCATCTTCTTTGATTTGTAGATGAAATTCTTGGAAAGACTTATGAGCAGTCACCTTCCTAGCACCTGCCTGCAACCAAACTAACACAACTGTTCAATGAATACAAGGTGTGTCCATCACTAATTTTCATAATGACAATCATTTTTGTGATTTGATAACCAACTTGAAGATATCCTTTAACCTAATTGATCAACTACAATATACTGAAATGAAAATTTATTTAAAAAACAAAACTGCTTGAAAAGCCACCACCGGATATAAACCTCCCTTGCATACTGAATAAGGGAATTCACTTGCTAAGAATTACTGCAACAGCAATTAATAAAGGCAGATATGGAGATTCATGCATTTTGAGACTGCATTCAATTGGAATCAGGTAAACCGTGTCCATCATCGAAAGTTTAGTTCGATATATATATATAAGTTGAACTAAGAAAACGCTTGATATGAAACTTAAAAGATGTCAGACATATGTCAAGTAGTACGTTTAACTTTATTCTAACAAAATTTTTTACCATATATTGTACATAAAAAACGTAACAGGTGAGCATATTCTGTGGAGTTGTATTGCGCACGAGCTTCATTTTCTTGCAATTATTCGTCATTCATCGACATCATATAATGAATTGTACACTTCGAAAATTTCTAAATTTGAACATACTCAGATCTGCGCATTTGATGCAAAACAAAGAGACTCAATAAAATGAATCAAAAGTGAATAGAAATACAATGTATGATGGAAACAATCAAGAGTATTGAGGCAGAAAGCACTCAGAGTTATAATTCGCAAAAACTGATTCCATCGCCTTACGGCAAGAATTCAGTGTCGAAGCACAACCTTATTCGTACTGCAAATATGTATTCTGGACGAGGGAATACGCCTAGTCCTACTGAAACAATATTTTCATACTGGTCTCTACATTGTCTCAGTTTAGTCGTCGTTCACCCTCATAAAAAGGATTAGTTTCGATACCTGATTAGTTGCTAAATGGTTCTAATAACAGAAAAGCGATTCCGGTTTCCAGTGTCACTGTCGTTGTTGTCATTTGTGTACGGGACACGATGTTACGAACAGTCGTCTCTTATAACGACTTATCACTTGTAACACCAAACAACATTCAACAGCTATTGTGGCCAGGAAACCTTTATTGAATATTATTGCAAAATCCATAGAAACCGATGAACAACTGAAAGTGCAACTTCACTATACTAGTGATTTATTTCCTCAACATGAAATAAAACCGGCGAGGAGCTCGTATACTCCTGCAATAAGTATATCAAACGAAATAATGGCACTATTCACTGATAGTCGCAACTCCTCTGTACAGAAACCTATGTATGTGTATACTTAGGTTCAGAGGAGTACAATGAGTAAAACTTTTCTCATTTTGACATTTGACATGCTGAAATATTTTGAAGTTTATATGAAATAGAATCAAAAGTGTTTGCATGGAGAATAGTACTCTGAAAACATTGTTTTATTGGGAATGTAGTCGTACCCAGATGACCAGTACCATACAGAGTAATATTGCGCTTCACTACCTGCTTTCATCTCAGTCCTAAAATATCATCAATTTATATAAACTAGGAGCCAGTATCACAAAACACACTGAATGTTTCTGAGCAAAGTAGTCATGAAATGCAAAAATGCAGGTGATTTCAGAAACAAAGTATAGATACTTCGCCTAATTGTATCCTTTACTGGAAAAGAATAGTGAAATGTATATGCTCCCCTGAAAGCCCTATTAAGTCTTCATTTGAATTAAAATCGGCATAAAAGCATGTCAATTATTGTATTTTGCTGGAATGTGTAGATTCATGAAGTAACCAGAGTATTAAATATCTGAAAATTTGGTCACATTATCGAATCCGTCTTCTTTTATTAATATAGGGACAGCCTCAGCCTTATCGTGTAAGGTATCATTACAAAAATGCTAAATGCGATACCACCCAATTTAACAATTTTGTATTCTCAAAAATTTGAAGGAATGATATTCATTATACACCTGAATGTGTCCGCTGGTCATTGATAGAAGAGGTGGTATGATTCAAATTGATGCTCAATTGAGGCGTTAGACCATTTATTCCGTGAGGTAATTTGATTCGAATTTTCGTCATATGTATTCATGCTACCTCTGAATACATTGTTAGCTGGACAACTTCTAGTACTCTTTTGTATATTTTCAGTGATCATATGTGAAACTCACCTTCTTCACCTGGATTAAAAGAAGTATTTGTACATATTCCACTGCTTCAAATGCTCTGCTCCGAATTCATGGCACAGATTTCGAGTACACGTACGTTCTCATAATCAAATATACTTTCAATTATTTATTCCCTGTTTCATTTGTAGTCAGGAGTTACTTATGTACGCATACGGTATAAGTTTATAATTTATAAATACATTTGCAGATAGGCATTTTGATTTTTGTTCAAGCAGAACTATGATATCTGAGCCCAAATCAAGACTCTTGAGGTTTTTCTTCGATGAGCTGATGTGGTAAACGATAGTGTAGTAGGCGGCATCACTATGAATTTACCTACATACCGTCTTGCTTAAAGCTGAATAAGTTAATATTTTCACAGTTCCAACACCTCTCAGATGGCAGATGGGGACAATGTTTCCTCTGAGTTATATCAACTAATACTATAGTGGATTCAAGTGCCCAGACACGTTTATAAACTTTTTCATTTATTATACGGAAATTGACAATACATCTTTAAGTGAGTGGGATTAAGATATTTGGAGTGAGAGGAAGAATGGATGCGATAGATATTGTTTACTTGTCTCTATTCTGAAATTTCCGTCTACGTTTCATGTTCAACACTAATCTGTACAGCACGAAAGAGTGATCTGTTTAACTGTATCCTAATACTTCGTTGAAAACTATTCTGAAACTGTATTAGTCAATATCTTGTGAATGACTTATTCGAAAAAATACTTATACATGTGTAAATTTAAGACATCTGCATTTCACTTTGTTAATTTTTACAAAACATCCTATTCAGTAAAATTCTCATTGTGTTTGCGTCCTCCTTCACTGAAAAGACAATAAACTTCACATTGAGAAGTGAAAACCTTAATATATACGCCCAAATATTTTGAATACGTAATCCTCTTGCGTACTTCACTAAGAATCACTTTTATTAAAAATAAGGGGAAGTTACTGTGTCGTTAAAGGATGCAGACAGTAGAATTCAATGTTCACTTCTACTTACTCATGTCGCCTGAATGATACAATATGACGTTGGTAGAATTCAGTGCACACGTTAATGGTTTCTTAGACAAATGCAGGATCATTGCTAACAAAGATTGATCTTCATAAAAAGAGGATCCAAAGAGAAGTACACTTATATTTCAAAATGAAGAGATATGAGTAGAAACAGAAAACACATTCGCTATAAAAGTTATCACCGAGAATGTGCAAATTTCCTCAGAATAAAAACAGTGAGATTCTTCTCCGAATTCATCTTTTATCAGAGAGTATTTCTGTTGCAAATTTACCTCTACCCAAAGACCAGTAATTCATTTTTGAGTAATAGTTTGCCTAAAAATATCTAGACTAAAACGTGAGAATAAATAGAGTAACTGCAGTATTCGACATATGTAGAACTAGTCGGATAAACAGAAGCTGATTTAAGAAAATGCTTTATGTGAAACAGGAAAGTGTCAGAGATATGTCAGGTTCCGCATTTGTCATCATTATACATAAATGTTATTATCAATTTTCGCACATATCAGACATAATAAGGATGTACTATGCTGGATCAGGTTGCGACTAATCTACGCTCATCAATTCACTATTTTTAGTTATTTGTTTCTAATGCGCGACACACAATAAATAACGTGCTACAATAAATTTCAGGACATAAACATACCAAAGTCTCCTGGATTAGTGAAGCAAGTTCCAAGTTGAGAAAATAATAATATTAGTGAAATGAAAGAGAATGAGAGATAAACACAATATAAAAATTATGTGTTCGGTGTAAACCGTGAATTATGTTAGTTAAATGAATTGTGACCGGAATGTGGGATAAAATGTGTCTTTAAGAATGAAATGAATTTTCTGATATAGTGTAACTATTATTCTTCACAGGGTAACTATTGGTGAATCTTCGAATCATATTCCTGTTAAATTTCACTCCAATCTTCAACATTCTTTCTTCGTAAATCGAAGAGTTTATGTTAATTCCCTGACATGTTCACCAATACTAGGATCGTAAAAACACCATTCCGCTTCTTTTAGCCATATTTTCTGATAAAAACGAACATGCGAATAATTTGTGCCATCAGTTAAGGCACAAATATCAAGTATTTACCATGAGGCTGTAACTCAGTAGAAGTAGTTTCATTTGAATATGTGAAGTGACACATGAAATTCCAGTCCAGCATAATCAGTTAACAGGAAGATGTAATTGACTTCAGATTGGAAGATTGAGAAGCTTGTCTAATTTGTTAATTTACTAAATAGTGTTTGTATCGTGAATGCTCTTGCCTGAAAGAACCATTAAATCTCCTCTAACAAACAGATTGCATAAACGTATTTTGTTTATTTTAGTGTTCTGAAATGTATGAATAAATGACATAGCGAAGTATTCTTTGTATGTGAAACTGATTCTAGAAGTACAAGCTGATTTAAAAAAATAGTTTGATGTGCTACTGAAAAGTTATCAGAGATATGTCATTTTCTCCCTCTAATATTTTTGAAGTAAATGTTATGACTATCTGTTCCAAATCTCATACGTAATATGTGCCGGGTCAAGTTGCAAATTATTTACATAATACACTCAATTTCGCTCTAGTTATTTGCTACTAATCCGAGTCATCTAATATATTGTGTGCTACAACAAATTTCAAATTACAGACATACTTCTATATTCTGCATTAACGAAGAGAGTTTAAAGTTGACAAATTGACAGCATTAGTGAAATGAAAAAGAGAATGGGATGAAAACAAGGTATCAATTCTCGATTTAGTGTTAACTATGAACTATGCTCGGTGAAGAAATATTTCTTTCCAACGACTTTCTTTTCAAGCTAATTAGTCGCAGTGATATTACAGAAAAAGGCATTAAGTGGCCCTACAAATCACTTAGTCAATACATTAGATAAGAATAAATATAACTAACATGACATATCAGGAGAGTGAAGTTGAACATGGATGAATCACAAAACTTCTAAAGATTCATAAATAAGTGAACTATTATTAGTTTTTTGAAAGCAGTTGGCTAAGTGTACAACGATGATAACAAACAATAAAGACAGTGAATTTGAGGTGAATTGGAATGAAAATAAGTGGTAGAGAGAATAAAATAAAATAGCATTATTATGACCAAAGTAAAGAAAGAGGTATGAAAATTGTTTTTGAGAACAATTTGGGTTTCGCTCTGCATAGGTGGAGGAAAAGTAAGAATTTGAATTAGTTGGATTTAGTCTTGTGCAGGATAAATCACATGAAGATGATCACTAGAGTGCAGATGTTATTCAAATATTGAAGACTTAGTCACTCTATGCTAACCCTATATCGTTAGCTGCACACAAGCCCGTAAATGAGCATATGCACACAGAGGTGTAAATGAACATTACGTTATCACTGATGCACTGTCTGATCATATTTCGGCTGATAAATACTAAATGTTAGGCATCTGCATAAAGAAGGGTTCAATATATTTAGATAAACGACTTTTAATTTAGAAAAAAACTGTGTTTTTCCTTATAAATTAATAGGAATACTTAACGATGTGAATTATGTGACCAATATGAATTGTGACCACTTTGTTGAATCAAAAGTGGCTTTGGGATGAAAACGGACTGATCATTGTTCTGTACAAAAAGAAGCATGAAGAAATTAATAGTCACTTTCCTTATCTTCTTCCCACTTCATTTAATTCTAGTCAAGGACAAGCTCCCTTCCAATCTCGCAGGTGATGTATTTCTCCCCTGATGAGTTTTCTAATGATTATATCGTAAATGAATCTATTCGTTTCTTTCAGCTCATATATTAAGAGAAACATAACTCCGTATTATTTATGTCGTCAGTTCAGCAGTGAATCGCAAGTTTTTATAAAGAGACTTAACATTTATTGTTTCATTTGAAATGCGTGGAAGTCGGCGTATGAGTGCAAAATAGGAGAAAGTTCACCTACTGGATCCAAACTGTAGTCACTCTCTGTCACAATGGCAGCACGTGAACCAGCGGAAGGTTTTAAGACACTAGGTAAAACTGAAATCTATTCTACATATAGTTAGTTACTTCAATCGAATTCAGCTTCTCCAAATATCAGTGGTTATCGCGAGACTGGTTTCAGTCTTTTTGAAAAAATATAACCATCAAGTTGCGAAACGGTTTGTCAAGTCGTTATGTATTTTTATCAGTGGAATTTAGATGATATGACTACATTGATTTCGTGTATGTGTCTCCTTCTGTTCATGTTCGGTGCATTAAATTTTCACATTTCTAAATTATTAGTTTTCATTCTCTTCTGACAGGTGAACTATAGCAATTCTAATTATAATAACAGTTTTATTCTAGAAATGCTTGTCTAGCAAAATTTAGAATTAAATCTTTTGTAAAAACTGTACTCCTAACATAAATTCTATAATTAAATACTCATACACAGAGTTTCAGATTGTGGAACTTTTATGCTGTCTGAAACAAGACTAAGTCTTACACGAGTTGTCTTATTCGTCTTGTACTTCAAGAGGGCATTCATAATTTGGAAGCCACGACAATTTATGTTGCTATCAAACGACGTAAGTAAATGGTTTTAGTGGGCAGAATAAGGAAAAGGTAGATGCAATAAATTGGATAAAAATTTAAGTAGTACACGTGCGTAGGCTTAATTGGTCACTTCACTTGATGACAAGTTCGTTTCGGCAATTCAATTTGAGTTTCAGCTGTATAGTTGTACCATATGTCTTGTTTGATATATAAATGTTGGGAATCAACAATGCACAGTTATTCTTTAAATACCTGTGAAGAATATAAATTGTTTATGAATATAAACAACTCACCACTCCTAACTGGAATGTGGTAATTATGTGCAAATAACTGATAGCAAACAATACGTTTTCTGACATTCTACTCCCCGTGACATAATCAAGTCAAGAATCTATACATTCACATTTCTTTGAGTGGATTAACAGATTTATAGAGAATGGTGAAGTTGTTAATTACGGTGTAGTGGAGTGCTAGGCAGCGAAACAGTTACGATAAGTTAGTGAGTCACGCCCAATCAAGAACATCATTCTGAATGGCAAAATAAAAGACTCAACATTTCAAAACGACAATCTTAAAAATATAAAATCAACTTATTAAACATTTGTAGTCTTTATTTCATTGTGGATAAAATAGTATTTTGATCAAATCACACAGGGTTATACAGTGCCCAAGTTTTATCCTTATATTTGTAATCTTATCTGTCTACATGTTACACAAATGTAAATTCTCAACACATTTCTAAAAATATTTTGTGATAAATAAACATTAGCTACTATTTAGTTTTACAGTGGAAATATTAAATTAAATTTGGACTTCAACTTACGACCCAAATCTTAATGTGATCACATATTAGCCGAAAACGCTCACAATGACTCAGTAGTTTATTGTGGTTTATTATCGAAAGCCTTGTCCAAATTCAGTAGATGATATGAAAACTCATTCATGTTTGGAATAATGTCTGTGTAAAAGGTGAACATTGTTGAACATTGCATATCATATCACGCCTTTTGTTAATATCATCACGAAAAATTCATTTCTTTTGGAAAACACCAACCAGTAGACACTACTGATTTACTTCGTTGTACTTTCGTCGAACACATATTTATGAAACAATATGGATAATAATTTGATGGTACAAAGTGTTAAATAAACTATTTCAACTTCCACAATGGAAACGACTCCTGAATTTAAGCAAAAATAGTTTGGACAAGTAGATGTTTTCCTGAGTTTAGTCATCTGATTTGCCTCCCATCAATAGAGACAAAATTTGCAGAGGGGACATGGCACGTATAACATATTCTTCATATGAATAGTAAGAGCATTATTCTAAACAAATAATTTGCACGTACCACTGGCTTGAAAAAATTATAGTTAATCGAGAGTAACCCACCAATCATCAATTTCTCAACATTTGCATTGTACTATTGAAAGCACACCTGATCTCGCATTTACAAATGAAAACGTATGTATTGAGAGCCAATTGACTCCGAATATTTGTTCAGTCTTTCGTAGGCTACTTAAGACTGTCAGTAACTAATACTCTACTGTTAGTTATTTTATAGTAAATAAACCTGGATCACTGTATCACATAGGCGAAGAAATAACAGAATTAAGTTTGAGTTGTCACTCACGTCTATCCACTAAATAAGAAAATATGACATTGAAAAACATTCAAAATATAAGGTAATTTTTCGTCATAGCTATTTAAATGAATTATAATCCACACCATTTGGATCACATGATATTTCAGACATCTTTTTTTATCAATGCCTGTGTATAAAGTAGATATTTTGGACTTATGAATTAGTGCAATGCAATCCGGTCATATCCATTGATAATATTATGAAACGTGACTATTACTTCAGACGTTATTCAGGGAATGGTACTGCTTCACTATGTTGCGTTTTCAATGAAATAATTTATACGGAATATTTCCATCAATAGCTTCATCAGTTTCTAAGTGAAATGTTGTTAAGCCAGGAACCAGGTGAGTGTTAGGCGTGAAGTCAACTACCTAACTCAGGGAAAAGCAGCCACCGATGACATCAAAAATCAGGTACAACACGTAAAACACCGAGGTACTACAAATAACATTGATGAACAAAACAAAGAAGACTACTCTGGATAACTGTGAAATGTCTTGGATTAGACCATGAAACGATGTCAACGATTTCTGATAGACGATATGAAGCCAGACTGCAGGTAGACGACATTAGAAGTCTTATCATTTATTGAAAAGCACCCTTTTGCAGTGTTTGAGAACAGTAAACGTCACCTCAAACACAAGAAAGTTAAGATGCATTCTGCTGAACGAAGAATCAAGAAGAGGACTCAGTGAGTGATATATTATTATCTAATGGAAGAAATATTGAGGTCAACTTGAAAGCATTTGACAGAAGCCAGAAGTAAACTGCAATTAAAGCTGAACACACATATTCCGTAATAGTGCAGATCAACGAAGAGTCTCTTTGGCGAATTCATTCACTTTTCCCTACAATCGCAATTATATTTACTTATTTTTGTATGTGTGTACATTCGATATTTCTGATAAGAATAGAAATTAGGTGGGTTATTGCTGTCCAGACATCTAAAATACGCAATGGGTAATGAAATTGTAAGTAGGGAGGGTGAAGATTGACAAAAGGGTTGCAGTTATGTTTTAATCAAAAACTGTTACTGATGATAATAAGCGCATAAAAGAATTTGAATAAGCTTAATACAGTTACGTAGTAAGATGAATGGTTTATTGAGTGAGTTGTGATTAGGATTCACATGGAAACGAAGAAAGTATGGAATTAAATAAGTGTTCTAAAAATTTACAAATATTATAAGGAGTAACAACCATTTCAGAAAGGTTCTTTCGACGTATATCCCAATGTACAAACACCTTCAAAAACAATTATGTACAAATGCGACTGCACAGCTAAGTGACTGAATTTTCCAAAAAGAGACTCTTCGTTGAATTAGTGTTTTCTTTTTATTATTTTCTGAATGAGGATTATCCATGAACAGTAAAGACATCAAGGTAAGCTGGAGACATTAAGTATGTCTGGATATCTTTAAAATCATCGGATAATAAATCGTGTATGACTACGGAGGGACGCAGAATGGTCAGTATGAGAAATGGATCTCTACAAACACCTTGAATCCGATTGAGTCAGCGGAATGGTGATGCAGGACATGAGGTGTCGCAGACATCATTCTTCGCTGATACACCTCCTCACAGTCCATTGAACAGGAAATAACATGGAATGGTCAATACAGGAAATTCTATACTTATATATATTTGTCAAGAAAGAGAAACCTGGTCCACTGCTTATCTTCAGTAGTAAATAATACATGCACTAGCTATCAAATCGACACAATTGCACGCGTCATCCGATGGAAGTGCATCTAAATCACGTCAGATAAAAAGATCGAAGCCTTTAATATACTGAATTGTATATTTCACGACTAGTAGCCAGTATTATGTGATCCATTACTCAAGGGTTTCTTGCATGTTTCATGTTATAAATGACTGTAGCATTGAATACATGGAAAATTATATGTTAGGTGTTGGAAGTCTCATGCAGGATTACCATTGTGACAATGCGTAACCGAGAATCGAGCATAAGCTATGCAATGATCAATTTATTAACGTTGTTAAATAGAAATAAAAGTGAATATTTGGTCTAATAAATGATAGAGTAAACTTCAGTTTCCATCGAATTTTTCTTGAACATTCTTACTCCGTAATATCGATGTTGCACTGATGTCCTTCAGCCAGGATATAGTTTGCTTCTTAACTATTTCAGTGATTATACGAAAGAAGAAAACATTGATGTACGCACAACAAATCAGTTGATCAAGCAACAGAGCAAATATCATGAGCCTAATCATAAACTTGAAACATTTCATAAATTCCTATCTTTATTATTTAAGGCATTTCATAGCTTTGTGCAGTGTTCGCTGGATTCTGGCTTTCATCGTATTTTAAAGTTCTAACTTACAAAAATCCCCTAAATGGAACAAAAATCAACTAAGCAATGAATTTATTGTCTAGTATGAGCTGAATGTTAATTCTTCACTAATATTGAAATGCATGGGAATTATGCAGATTCATATTGGTTTGAATTCAAAGAGCCACTATTTTTTCCGAATTAAACACAGAGACGTGAAAAAGTAAATTGAATTCCTTTCTAACAACATGAATCTTCGATGACTGTGCTCATGAGATATCAGAATGAACTCAAGGCGACGAATTACTTGAACGTACAAAAAATAGAATCGTTGATTAAAGGGCTATGCATTTCTCATGCTGTGATAATAATAGGCTTCTCACATAATAAAATCTTTAACTAAAAGAAAAATAGTGTTTAATGGTCCACAGTCAACGAACATTATATGATTGCTTCTCTGACGTGTGGACTCAAGGTAATTTGAAGGACATTATAAAATTTAAAACGGTATATTGTAGATTTGCAGGGACGAATATAGCGTCGTTGAGATACCGTACTGTAGTAGGAATATGGAAATAATGAAATGATGACCTTAACGCTCACTGAAAACTGTGGCACACTGATAGCATATGACTCACTATAGATTTGCTTGTTGCATGTATCAAACAGCCATTCGGTATTGTTTGCTGAATGACGTCTTGAATAAAATATGTTCGCCATATTAGTTTCGATGTGATTATGAATGCGATTTAGATCAATGCAAATCATCTCTTTGTTAATATTTTGCTAATGACTAATGCAATCTAAAGAGAAATTATTATGCTAAAGATCGCGTTATTCAAACTTTGACAGCCACTTCACACTGATGCAGAAGCAAAGCTTGGTACGTGTATTATCCTGGAGGATTCGAAAACTTTGTTCGAAAGATAAGATAAACAGTGAATTGAAGACACTAGGAGAAAGCCAGCTGGAGAGCGGCTATCCACTCAGAAAAAAATACCTCCTTTACTGAAAGTTGCAGCTGCTACTAAGAAGATTGTCCTCACGAACCTTAAACGCATAGGTTGAAGTGAGGCAGAAATCCTTTGAAACGAACTTTCTAAATTTCTGGCGAAGTCATTTCAATCAGCCACCTTACGTATCAATATCTCCAGCAGACGAATAATTATGTCAAGCGCTAAGGAAAAGGCACCGTTTCTAGCAACCCCACTGTGTATTTATTCATTTGGTTGTCCGTATAGAGCTTAGTGCATCGGCTAAGTACACAGTGTCAAGTCCATAAATATATTGCACAACGCACTCTCTAGCCTGTCTAGTTACACAAAAATAGTTGAATACCAGTAGATCCATCTTCAAACACTTTGTCTACACTCGACATCCTTATTTTATTATCACCGTATTACTGTCTACTGATAACATTGAATTTTCTTTCCGATTATATGGTCACGCTTCATAATCCTCCCACAAAATTGTGTTCTCTTTATGCAAGTTTATTGACAAGTCATTTTCAGGTCATCCAAAATTCTGCCTCCTTTCTCTAATTTCCGATGATTCATCCCCTCGTAGATTGCATCTTACATTAGGTACTAAAATTTCTAGAACAAATTTACCGGTAACTGATTTTTCTCAGTAATTCTATGTTTAACCTAATTACGAATGTAGAGCTTACGGAAATGAATCTTCGGACACAAATTTTTCTTAACCTGCAACGTCTTTTTAATACAACTTCAAATCTGACTTATTCGTACTGCTGAAAGTTTAGAAGATCTCTACATGATGTAATTCTCTCAATCACTTCACATATTTATCGCATGGAGTTGGGATATATGATAGGAATGTATTAAATTGCGATCATATAAAAGTCGAATTTTTCCTTCGAGTGCCGATGATATCTGAGGTCGATCTAATGCTTTTTCCGTCATGATTATCTGTGGTCACAATACTCAATGAAATTACTGATTTAAGCATGAAATTAGAGGTTTTCGATTATTTCTTTCTTGGAAGAGATTAAGGAATTAAGAAATTCAGTATTTTCACCAGCAATAACGTCAAATATTTGTAATCTAACAGCGCAAAGAAATCTTTCTGCGATTCTTATGCAACCGAGGGCGACAAACTGAATGACTGCTGTCATCTGAGTTCAAAATGCAGATGCGCAACGAATCTTTGTTTCGACAATCACAGTATTAGGATTCTTGAAATGCAACTTAAAACATGACAGCACTTTACTATTACGTCATAGGCTCAAATGTCATGAATTTGTGTAAACATAATTTAGTGGTCCCATGATAATTTTCTGTAGACTACAAAATTACTTCACATACCTCACTGTCAGATACTTCCAATGATATTAGTATGAAGAAGTGACCACCGTAAACTGTTCACTTAGCCCTTGATATGCTGATATTGATATTTTGCAGCTTGATCGAATTCACTGTTATGCACTGCTTCCGAACGATATCCCGAAACATATGGTTGCGACACTTAGAAAGAATAACATCCCATCTAACTAGAAATTCATGTTTGCTGCGATTTTTTCAAGGTAATTTCTGTGATTTACTAAGTGTGTGAAGGTTATTGCACTTAGCTGTAAACATTATTGTTTATTATTCAGTTAACTTTTACTGTACGAAAGTGGATTTCACGTTCATAGTTTTCCCCTGAGACAGTGGATTACCATGTCACTAAATGAAGGAATATGTGTCGCATAAATGTTTCGAATCAAACCACTAGGTCAGTCATCATCTCATTGTAAGGTTAGCTTTCTGATCCTTTCTCCAACTATGAACGTATTTTTCACCATGTTATACTGCTATCCCTCACACAGTAGGTCAAAATCACTGTCGATTTAGGCGTCTGCTTTCAAATTTGTTTGAAATCTGTGTTATGAACTGATTTATTGAATACACATCAAACTGAAATTGATGACTCACTTGGATCTATTAAAAAAGAATATTCGTACAAGTAACAGTTTGGCAAGTGTAAAGGATTCAAAGTTTTGTGCAAATCAATTTAATAATTATACTTTGTTATTCCTAATTGTATACCCATGTACATATATATATATATATGTCTCCGTATTCCGTGTAGTCAGTGTCACCAAAGAAAACTTTTAAAGTGAATCAATAATGATTTTTTAAATAAATGACTTTGCTACTTGTTGTAAAATAGATGAAAGTGACCAACAAAACGCTGAGGAGAAGACCTACCATTCGATTCTCTTTTAATATGCTTAACATAATCATAAGCTGTGAATTTTGTCGATTTACACAGACGTCGTCCTTTAAACTGAATATCTCAATCGGTGTTTTTACTCAGTCTAGTCAGAATTTTGGTGGTGTGTATAATTTATTAATAGATTGAAAACATAATCAATATCTCATAATCATGAGATGGTTCTCTTATTTCTTATGAAACAAAACAGAAATACATTTTATATTACTGAAGTTAGAACAAACGGTGAAGCAAATCATCTCACATTCTCTCACTACAATGTCCAAAACGACGGAATTTACTTGTTCGCAAAATCAAAGTACATTTCCCTCATTGGAAAAATTTATGGAAAACACAATAATCAGAAAACATATTTTGTCCGGATGTTTTTGTGGTGTATTTATTCATATATTAAACAGCAATGACGTTTAAAGTTTACTCTGTTGGAAAATATTAAACCGCAGTGGAGAAAATCATATTCTTTAGTCATGCGTACTGTAAGACCGGCACTCGGGGATAAGCAAGCAGTCAACATTGTTATTTGAGCTACGTAAACTTTAGAAATCAATATTTTGCAGTTCAGTTATACAACACTCTTCCGAATCATCAATGTGATTTGGTTGGATTCAATTCCGGTTTATTTTTTACCATGCGCCACTTAAAACTTGAAAATCAGTGTAGGAGTTTTCGCACAAATAAGCAAACCGTACTTTTTATTTCATAGCGCTGCTCAATTCACTTCATGTCTGCTTACGAAATATAGATAACTTATTCGTTCCATTGTCTCTCCTGACCACTGAAATATTGAAGAAAGCCAGTTTGTCATTCAATTCGAATAAGGAAGTCACTGGGATATTTGGGCAAAATTTATTAAGAAGAGCAACATAATGGATCAATCACATACATGCTAAACTATGTGTACAAAACACAATCGTCCTCAACCTTCGCCCACCATGGACTACTCGACCTATTTAAATTTGATTGGTCATCAGTATGCACCGTTGTCTTAGATAACTGAGTAATTGTCATACATTTTGTTTCATTATTATGAAACATGTTTGTTGTAGAGCATTTGTAATGAAATTACGAGATGAAATCATCTCACGGAATTTATCTTCTAAATGCCATATTCAAATTTATCAAAGGGACAAATTGTTTTAGTTTTCACATTATCGTCGTACTCACACAGTCTTCCTAAAATACAAAAATATGAAAAAGTAAATCTGAAGTTACTCATGACTTTATTGCCATAAACGTGAGCATGAAACCTTTGAATAACCTAAGCACATTTCAATCGGATAGTCTCAATATTAACAGTTGATTATTGAAATAAATATCATAGGACTAAAACTATTTGACGGCAAGGCTACTGCGAATTCATTCAGACTTACGAACTACTGACGTTGCCTCCCGCCTGATTCACTTCAGCTCCTTATATTCAAAACCGATGCTTCAACTATTTTTAAGCATTCTTTGAAGATAATCTGATTGGATCATTCAAACTCTTTCAAGGGGACGAGTTTTATTGCACGGTTTATGCACCATGCATGCATGGATGTACATAATACTAAATAAAGCTGATATTTATTAAAAGACGGTTTCCCGAAATCCCCTTTTCAAATATAGTGCAGTCACTTCTGCAGACCATTATATACAAGAAAACAAATTTCGACCTTTATGTAATATCGCAAATTCGTTTTCAAAATTCCTATAGTTTGACGTACGAAATTCTTCTGAAGTGATGCAAAAAAATGCCATTTTTATGACACGAAATACATGAAAATCATTTATATTTCTCTGTTTTCGTCCAATGCATAACAAAATTCCCAAGTTTGTTGGGAATAACAACAAGTTGAATATGTCAGTGCCAGCTGGGAACGGAAAACCATGAAATTTAGAATAATTTGCAGAGCGTGTCTTTGACGATTATTTACACAAAGCTGAAACAAAAATATAGGCCAAAAAACGAATTCATCAACCTGTTACACAATTCACTAAATCTATCACTGTAGTTAAAAACCCCTTTCTGCTTGACATCTGATTTCGCATCATTCTAAATGATCAGAGAAGATCCGATTGGTTGTTGTTTGAATGCTTACTGACAAGGTGTTAGGCATCACTCCTTGAGTCACAGCAGTGTGTTTATCACGATAATTGCTGCAACATTAGTAGAGGATAACTGGATTGTTCATGACATTTGTGTGGAAGAACAACCTGCTTCTAACTTGAAGTCTTTTGTTTGGATTTTGCTGATACCCTCACTTACTTGAATTTATCAAACGCCACATCACTTTCAAAAGTCGCTTGTTAGAATAAGTAGTAAACATCCAATCAGGTCAACCCAAGTTTCACTCCTGTTCCATCTGATGTCACCTGCGATGCTCAAGAGAATCGCAGATCTTTTTACAGTAGATTCGTCTCCTAACCTGACTGATGAGAAAGTACTATAAGGTAAGTGGTATAAAACCAGTGTAAATATAATTCACAACTTCGATTCATGTAGTTTAACCAGATACAGTCTACGATAAAATTTTAAGGCGGTGAATTGTCATCATAGCTTTCATAACACAGTAGATTTGTAATATGCATGAATATTCCGGAGCCATATAAGTTGAGTAATTACGGCTGTGATTTGTGTCTCACATAGATTTAAACAATAAAACAACTACTTTTTCCAACCTGTTTATTTTGAACTACAAACGTTTTGATGTATTACACTTGCAGTATTAAGGAGATAAATGAGTGAACATGTGGTCTATGTGATTTGATCCAACTACTTGACAGGAAATATAATAAGGCTGGAATGCAACCAAACATGTCGACTCCCATAGTTTTTTGACTAAAGTCTCAGGTTATGTTACTATTAACACCCTGACATTAAAATGGAGTTCACAAAGTTTGTTTTAAAGACTTCTCAATAAATTGGAAAGTTTTTTCAGAACAGTTGACCGAGAGAGTGGCGCAATTCCTAAATAGACAACACAATAAAAATATTCATCTATATCTTGATTTTTCTTCAGTCATCACGTTTAAATAGATTAGTTCCTTTTAGGCTAATATTAACTGCATTCGAGAATTCACCTGATAATACAAAATAAAAGTGTACACGACAGAAATCTGTATTAGCTGCATTGTTCAGCTTAGTGTATAATTTCGCCAATTGTAATGTACTATCGTTTAGTAAATTTGTTTTCAGTTATACTTCAACAAAATCACTCCTTTTCATTTTGACTAAATGAACATACCTTTATCTTCTGATTTAATCAAACAATGAACACAATTCAGTTCATACTGAGATAGGAATGTAACCGAGTCATTGATAATGAAGTGAAACTGAACTGAATTTGAATGTCTTTCATTCACAAAATGTAATTGGAAAACAAGATTCAATGTATATTACTGATAAAAATATTCAGGGATTGTTGATGACTGGCTCAGCTGCGCAAAATAGCACGACGGCTGGCGAAAATGTATTGTCTGTCAAACGAAAACCAAATTTATATTCCACAAGAAATTTTCAAATAATAGTGGGTATAACTTCCATGAATTACGTTTACTGGTAGTAAACACGCTTGAATATCGAGAATTGATTTCTTATTATTTCGTGACCTCTTTATGAGAATCTTCTAGTTTCAATGATATTTTGAATGAACGGCTACAACAAAATGTCTCTTTTAAACCGCTAATCAAATCCCAGGCAAATAAGAAATGGAAGTATATGGAAGAGTAATAAATTTTATGGACCTGGTGTAAACACTGGATATCTTCTTTTCAGTTTAAATAGTAAAGAAGTCCTTAAATTAATAATATTAATGATAAAAATGATAAGCAGAATCAAAACAACTGCATTTGAAACTCACTTTGATCACTAACTGGAGATGAGAATCATTTTGAGGGTAACTGTAGGAATTATAGAAACGATCCCATCTTACGAAATGCATGAATATTGTCAGCGTCATGAGTGACGCTGTACTCATCTGAAATTCTCAACAATATCTGAAGTGAAACTTTTCGGACACTGGCTAAGCATCGATACTGACACAAAATAATTAAACAACCGAGTTGCTGCCAAAACGTTACAATAAGAATTGGTGCGTGATAAGAAATTGTAACTGGCGCTTCTAAATGGTAGTTCAGGTAACCTAGCTATCTAGGAGACAAACTATAGTAATGGTCCAGATATTGCTGCGATTTCCACCAACAATCAACACCATGTAGAAAGTATTTTCAGAATATTCAGGTGTTGGTTTGTAGGGATTTGATTGGTTACAGGTTTTCATCATGAGCTGACATTCGTTAGAGAACCATTGGAAAACCTGGGAGTACTGGGCAGCTGTTTCGTCCTAGTTTGGGACTCTTCAGCAGTACGCACCCACCGGAATACTTTAATGGATTCTGTATATAGCATGTCACCAAACCATTTTCTCAGTGCTATGACCTGAAACTGTCAAACTGCCTCCTATATAGGCGGTCTTACACAGAAGAAACATGGAGTTTAAGAAAGAGTTTTCACAGCAGGAGACAATCTTGCCTAATAATAACATGGATCCGAATCAACCCGAAGATTTAAACTTCTTGGTTATTTTATAAGGTAATTCATTTCATAGAATGAGTAGTGCTATAAAGTGTAACACTGCCTTCTCATTCTCCTCATTGGGTTAACCAGTTTAAAACATTGCGTTGAAACAGATGATTCACTTCAGAATGAACGCGAACTTATTCGGTCTTAAATATAAATATAAATATACATTAAAAGAAATCAGTAGATATCACAAAACAGCAAGTTGGAACATCTCTTTGATGGGGAATAATCATATTAAAATCATGTCATTTATTACGCGTGATGAAAGACGTCATCGTTAATGAACATCTGGTCTGTTTGGTAGGTACTTACGTTTATCTTCAATGTGATTTAGAAAGGGATATAGACTGGTCATATTAGAAGATGCACCTGAAATGACACATCTACCTTGAAATACATTACATGCAGGCTGACATTTCAGACTTTATCTTCATTTCAAACTCAGCGAATCCAATGATATATTATTACCATCAAACAGCTGCACATTTGAATCCCGCATAATATCTTTCAGTTTACTTTTAGTTTCAAGTCGGTAACTATTGCACTATGACGAAGTGATAAAGACAATGTGTTTCAATGGAAAATCGTTCTCATATATTAACACAGTTCATTAGTTCTTTAGCAACAGAATAATATGTATATATTTTAACATTCTATTTCACGTCGTTTGACGTTAACCAAAATCACATGCTCAGTGACTGGTTGAAGAATATGAAACTATATATATATATATATATATATACATATATACATATATATATTCATCAGAAAATATACCTTATCATCCGTGTCTTGCCTTATATTGTTACAGTACGTGTCAATTTGTAAAGAATATATATCTCTCTTTGATTAGCCTGGAGTGGCGGCGTTCTGCATTGCAATTTCCGTAATAATATTTAGCTTTTCAATGAAACTGATCTTCGTAACTTCACGTAACACTATAAACCGTGTGTTTTTAGTTTCGTTTCGCTAAGAAATTTGAAAGCCGACTTGGACTGAGAAATATAGTATAGGCGAGTGGTGAATGATATAAACTGTCTCATGTCATCGAAATATAATTTCTTCATGAGAGATGGTTGTTTGAAAAATGAGTCGTCACAAACACAGTTCTAATATTTGTCAGTGCTTCAGAGGAGTTGAATAAGTGTATTTAGGTTATGCAGTAAGAGGAAAAATGTAACGAATGAACAGTAATCAGGATGGGAATTGGCATGAAAGGAAATATGAAAATATGGAAATATTCTAAATATTTAAGTATCTCCTTATTCTACACAGTTTCAATTTGCAACCTGATTATAACTCATTCAATAAATTATTCACCTTATTATGTTACTCTGACACATTCATGGAATTCATTCAATGCACTGACTACTTGACAACCCAGCACTTTATTTAATGTAATTTTATGCAAAAATGAAGTGTTTCTTAGTTTAGACGTCACTATTCTCCTTACCCAAACCTTCTAAACGTGGTGATATACATAGTAAAACATGAAAGAGAAATCCAAACATATTACTGGCGTTTGTGCATAGGTTACGATTATGGTTAAGTCGAATAGCTTGGATATTAAAATAAACATTTTGTAAGAATAATTTTAGGAAACTCTTGACGACTGAGTGGACTGGTAAGAATGATTTGTTGCGTTATTGTCACCGTTATTACATCGCTTAACGTGACGAGTGCTTATTGTGCTAACACCTCGAAACGTGAGGTCTGTGTATTATATTTCATTATTTCATTTATAATATTGTACTGTAGTTAAAACAAGTTTTGTGTTTTGAACATTATGCTTAACTCAACGTGTGTTTAAATTATTTGATCGAATAACTGATCCGAATTTGTAATAAGAAATCTACAGCACAGAACGCATTGGAATCAAAGAAGTACCTGAATTAATCTACGAATCTTCTCTAATACTGCAGATAATTCTACCTTTTCCATCGTCCATTTACGTTTCATATGATATTATTCAAATTCGTGTGGGATTTGATCCATTGGTGAATGCCTTAGTTAATACGCAATTTTAAAGTGTCGTTTAAAGGATAGTAAACTGATAAACTGAACTTATTATCTGATATAACAAACGATTTAGACATGCTATTTAAGGACTGAAAAATCTAGATTCTTACATGAAATGTATTAGTATCAAAGTTTCCTGATCGCAAGGTTCTCATGTATAGGTAAGCGTGGTACACATGGAAAATTCAACTGAAACTGTGCAAAAAAATTTTCCATCATAATATTCTATTTTGACTTACTTAGCGCTGCTGCAAAACACAATATACGAAATTTTCTGGTATGCGTTACATTATATTTTGTATATTAAAGGGGTTGGCGACTATTTTATCTAGTATACTTTCTCAATTTGATCAACTGATTTCATTTGGCTTTTACTCTGATGTTATTCACGCTATGGTATCCTTCAGTGAAAAGCTTGGCTAGTGAAATCAAAACGTGCAGATAAAATTTTCAGTAACGAAATTCTTTCGGATGAATCCCTCACAATGCGGTTTAAGACATAGTTTCACCGAAATTAGAAATGGGAGATGTTTTCACAAATGCATTTGCCAATCCATTTCTAACGCTGCTACTATGCATATCTTGACGTGCTAATTAACCTTTAGTCTCCAAGGGATATCTATTTAACCATAGGTCCTTATTTAACAATCAACCAATGATTAGATTAGTAATTCAGCATTGTTTACTGTGCTCACATTCACACACTGAAATCAGGTAGTTCGCAAAAATATATGTGTATAAAAGTGATCATTATGTAATTTAATAAAGGTAATCACACTTCAGAGAATGTTATAACTTCCTAAAGTGAATCTATGTTGAATATACACAGATTTTCACCATCATTATCTACATCTTCACTATCCATGATGAGTTTGCGTAAGTATATCCCACGAAACTGAGAGTGAAACAACATCGCATGGACTTTCCTACATGTACTAATCTGTTGTAGAAATACCAGCATTGCAACAAATTCCGATTACATTGACTGAATATATGATTCAGTGTTTCTTGCAAGTACCACTGAGTAAATTAAACTAATAATAATAAGCAATATCTTTTCAAATGCATAGTCTGTTGTCATTTCTGCAAGTGTGAGACTTGACGGACAGTCATCGGAAGTCTTAATTCCTTTCCCCTTTGACTCAGCAGTGAAGCCTACTCATTTTTACTGCAATAACTTAGTCTTCAATGGATAGTTTGAAATTCTGTCGTCATTGGTGCGTGAGAAATCGTGTCAGTCTGCGTTGCATCAAATAAACAGAATTCAATGAATTTCAGATAATAAGTGGTTTCATTTATTCTTAAGTCTTGCATATCTTCATGAATGTTCACTTAAGATGGAAAGTATCCACGAGTTTTATTGTCAGGACAGCTGAGTAAGTTTTGGCCTAAAAATAGTCCGTTCCATCAGCTCAGATAAAAGATCGCTTGGAGATTGACTAGATTTACTAATCGCCAGTCGGTGATTGATTAACATGGAGAAAGAGATTACGAAAACATCAACATCATACTGATCAACAACTGAATGTCTAACATATGCTTATCAACCGTTCATAAAATGTCTTAAGTAATGCAGACGAAGTTACATGTGACTAGAGTTCATGTCTGACTGAGTTGTCTGTACTTTCAAAATAAAGTACCTGGTAGCGAAAATTATTACATATCTGTTAGTTTCCATTCAATCAACGGTATGGTGGAGGGCTAGAAATCACATTTCCGTAATTTGTTTGAAAGGATGAAATATGTCCGTGAAATTCCAGGTAAATAAATGGGTGCACTTACGCCTTTCATCTAAGATGAAAATATCAATTTCACTACTTTTATAATCCAATTCAACTAAGAAATTTAGAACATTTTCAAAAGTACGCATTCGTCTCTCTTGGTTAGTAATATTTAATTTTAAACATATTTAACAATAATTCGAAGGACAATATCGATACTCTTTACAACTGCGTTTTCAGTGATATAAACACTCAGCACAGTCACTCAGTGGTGTAACTATTTGAGACAGTGTCCTGAGTTACCAACCTCAGGCGGAACTCTAATGCAGTGAGAAACAATTTCTACTAGATAATGACAGCAATATTCAACTCAAAGGGAATACTTTCGACATCTACTTTTATTATTGCATTTTTTATTGCATTTAGGTTTAATTTTTTTCTTAGAAGAGTGCAGTGTACTGTTTTCCTTCCAAAAACTGAGTATTTTTACACAGTAAGAGATTCTAAGGTAAAACAAGCTAAGTTGACGTATATAGACTCAGCAGTAACATGCTAATGTAAGGCAGTTTATGACGAAAGTTTATAATCCCAAGGGACAATCTGGAAAATGGATGAATAAAAAGTTCGACCACTCATACATTTGAAGCCAAATCACTGAGAAGTCATTTTGAGGACGTAATGTTAAGACACGTTTTCACATTTGACGCTAAAGTTTACTGAAAAATGCAAGAGAAGTCAACTTTGAAATAGCCTTGGTGATAGTTGAACTGAAATTGACTACGATTACAGTTAGTATGAAGCTGGAATGTGAAACCCTGTTTCACACGATCACCAAACGTTGATCTGACGAACAGCATTATTCCAGGCTGCGTGTGTTTGTGCAGAAGAGACTTAGTTCTACGAATGTGTGTTCAGCAGTTTGACAATGTAGTTATTATGATGATAAATTACAGAGTTCCAATGTGCACCTTGAAATGTGACATGGTGTTACAATGGATGCATAATCCGCTCTCTCTGTGAGTAATGATCAACTGCTGTTAAGCCAGTGCACACTGACGTACGAATAGAATAATCATGTAAGCACATATACCTGTCACCATGAATGATACTGAGTTTCGCTTTCACTTTCAGATATCAGTGACATCTGAGATTTGATTGAATCGCGAAAAATGAGGTATTGCTCAAAACTTGAAATTTCTTTTCGACAGTTGGAAAACGCAACAATGTCATGTCATTTAAATCACGTAAACATTAGTCATCAGAAGTGCAGTTTTGTGCACTTACATTGTTCTAAAAAGGAAAAGAAAAACAAATATGTGTCACACTGTCATAGCTGTAACATATGTAGTTCACAGCTAAACATGTAAAATATCTATCAGCGCATTTGCGTATTTCATTTGCTTCCAAAATCTCGCTCAGATGCAGCTTACCTAAACTGCACAAGCAACAAATCTCACTCTTGTCTATATGGAACATGAAGGGATTCACTGCATCATTCAGTAATTTTGTCTCTGTTTGAGAATTTCGAAGTAGTTAAAGAGAAATTAATCACTCTTACCTCATAGCACACATTTGGTTTCACTCATTGAATAAAACATTCTATCGCATTTCTGTGAAAGAATGGTCATCCTAGACGTCGTTAACCCCTCACTGAAGAAATATATGCATTTGATTTCATTCAACCGAATCTCACAAAACTCGTGTTTGCGTACTGATTTGCTATATATACAGATTTCCACAGATCAGAGATTCAGTGTCCACTTCACATTAAAGAATAATATATTCAAACGATTCGGTGATGTAGCGACTAATTCCTCTTTGTGTTCTATCTCAGTTGACCAGTGCATGGCAAGCCTTCAACAAAAAATCTCCTCAAAAACCAGCGATGGCCTTCATCTGAATTTAAAACGGAGATGGATGGGAGAATCCAAAATCTACTGCGAACTTCCAGTAATGCTCAATCAAATGTCGACTTCACTCAAAATGCAGAACCATACTCAAAGTCTGACTCCACTGATGCTTCACCAGTAAAATTGAGCAAAAAATTACAGAGGAGATCTGCTCACATAGGAGTGACAATTCAATTATTTCTAGATCTGTAGCCCCTATCGAGAGGGTGGTATCTCATCAGTTCACTTTGCTGGGGACACCAGGACATAGGCATTCAAGCCTCTGTTGCCGTAAATGCACAACAAGCTCGGAAAAACGATATTCGGAAATAAGATTTCAAAATGTCTTAGCGATATGCAATTCTCTGTCGGGAAACAAATGAAACTCTCCGGCGGGAAACATTTTATCTAGAGTGTCCATGTCACTTCACCTTCTCGCCATGGTTCAATTAGATTCGCCACACTGCAGATGTGCACTGCTAAAATTGTCCGGTGATCGAGTAACTAGTAAGTGTCTCTCATTCGAGATTGGAACAAATCATTAACCCAGATCAAACAGTTACTTTTGAGTTATCTGACCTGACCACTGAGTGGAATCGAGATAATGATATTTGAGAATGAGTGAAGAATTGACGATTTAAGGATTCAAACCAGGGCTATTTGTCGAAAACAGGCATGTTTGAAAGGCGAATGTTATTGAAAGTAAAAAATCACATCATTCCAGCATAAATGAATAGAAATGCAAATAAAGCAGGGCTCAACTCTTAGGGCTATATGATAAATACACTGTTAGTAAATTCTTTGTTACTGCTGAAGTGGTTTACTTGCAAATGTATTTGTCCAACAACCAAAATCTCTTTAGGCCATTATGGAAATTAGGATGCCGAGAGGATAAATCTAGAGGTAGTAGGGATAACCTTATTACATAACATAATAAGATGAGACGAGATGAAAGTGTCTAACTCACAGGCCAGTCCACAGAAATGCTTCTGATATACTATGTGATGTATATATTTTTCTCAATAATTTGCGACCAAAACACAATTACTCAAATATAGATGGAACACGAAATAAAATACTCATCAATAAGGTCTAGGAAGTTTAGACAAAATTAAATGAAAAAAACATACCTCTCTCATCCTCTTTTATTCAAATAATCAAAATTAAAGGAAGTGAAAAGCGTATTTCTGAGCCCGTTATCAGCCTCTGAGTAGCAGTTTATGTCTGTCTCCTTGAATCCATGAAGTGAAATCCGTGAGACTTCCTATTCGGTATCTGTCACTGTTCTCATTTCGATACGGGTATTAAACAAGAAGTTGTATTTTAATATTTATCTTCAACAAGGCTCATACAGTAACCTTCAGAAGAACCATCGAAATCTCTACAACATTCTCGTAGCTGCAACACATAAGGAGTCTGTGATCTTATCACAAGATAGAGACATTTACATTGGTATGATAACTAGAATTCGAAAGAACAATGCAATGATCTACATTTTCCTGATGGTTTATGTGATGTAGATGAAATTGAGAAGGATATTTACAAAGTTCAACTTGTCTACCTCGTGAGGTTGAACTACCGAATCCTACGATATATCAGCTTGACAATAGAAAATAGAAGGCTGAAAACTCCTTATCACTTCGCTGCCTACACATAGAGAAATTGGCAAATGCCAATTAATACCAGAGTTTCTAAACAAAATAATTTGAGAAATACTCTCTCTCTCCTGATATTCAGGTGTATATTTGTTGGTTAGTAGAAGAGGAATTCATTTATTGCAGCTTCCATATTTTCATCATTCCGTATATAAAGTGTTCCATGCAGCTGAAAACTATTCATTTCGTAATGGCGAACATGTGTGATATAATAAATTTGTACACTTTAGTAAAATGAATACATAATATTATAATACAACGAACATACGCTCAACTCCTTCCAACAGAAAACCAACGGAAACAATAATCTCAATTCAATAACGATCAAGAGTGAATCTGCATTCAATTATATATCTTCAATTTTAGAATTTCAATTTGATGAGCTGGAGCCTCCAATACCTCCGAATAGATAAAAGTCATTCCCTGGTAGCTGTCAATATATTATTTACTAACTTCGTTACCAATAACAATATAAAAATGGTACAGAGACAATTATCTTCAGCAAAGTGAATACGGAAGAATTTGCTGAATGCGTAATCCATGAAATCAAATTTAAGAAGTCTACAGTTGCGGCAGCCCATCTCGAACTGAATCCGGCCAATCTGTTCAAATTAAGCGTAGGATAATAAAAGTGCTTTTACAGGAGAAAACAATAAATCCAACTCAAGCATACACTATTATTATGACTGTAGAAAAACATTTCAGAAAAGGTACTGCAGTCGGCAAAACATGTGTCCACTAATTCATAAGAAGTTTAGAGAATCTTAGATAGTATATCCGAGGTTTCGCATAATTAAGTTTCATCAAACATATTCTTTCACACAAAATAATAAATCAAGGTTCAGTGAATGTCAGTGACTCATACTGAAAAGACACAATCTGAGTGCCCTAACTGCTGATTGCGGAAATGGAACCCAATATCTTCCAAAACTGTGCACTTTCATGTTCATCATCTAACAAGGAATAGAACACCATACAGTGACACCCACCATGCTGCCATCAACAAGAAATCCGAAGATCCTATGATGCAGTTGAATAAACCTTTGAAATCTGAAGCCAATGAAACAATCATCTTAGTTGTCCTGAAAATTTTTCCTCTTAATATTTCTGTGAATTGGTGTCAACAGTTCAAATAGAAATCCTAGTACTAGAACCGTAGTTCTGTGTCTCAACTGCATAACATTATTGAGCTTATTACAGAGGTTGCATTCTAGACTAAAATTGGTTGAGTCCGAGATGTACTTCCAGTCTCATGCAACGATGTAAGCTGTCAGTTATTGTACTCAGTGATAACATAATTTGATAAAAGTCATTCCAGTGAACAGACTGATCCACGCTTAACAAAGAACTTGAAGAAAATGAAGGGTGAGTAGTTTGTTAGATCGGGAATATGTGAATGAATTGAGCATGTTCAACAAACCTCCCAATGACTGTCTAACCTACAGTACATAAGGATCATATCCTACTACGTAGACAATAAATTCTTATATATAATCCTCATTTATATTTTTCTTTGCTGTACATCGACTGCTTTGATTAATATTTTGAATAAATACTCAAATATTTTTCTTCAGTTATAGCTCTGTGTAAATTTTTAAAAACAAGAAAGTGTGCCTGTGTGCATAATTCATTTTCCAAAACTGTGATAAATTATCTCCTATTATAACATGTCGTGTGAGAGTTTACTCAAAGTACTCATAATATTTTAATGCAAATACTAACAACTGAAAGTAATTCAACACAAAGATAGCACGCAATATAACCAAAATTATTTATATTGCAACATACCAATGAATCTATTTACTTCGTAAAACCGTGAAATAAATTGAGAATAAGATGTGAAACTTGAGGGAACAAACGTCAGTGGGAAAACCAGTATTGTGTAATAATTCGAGGAAAGTGAATAATAGATATAAATAAAAACAAAAATGTCACTATATCAGTCGGGCTAAAGTGAAATAAACGAACTTGTTTACGAACCTAGCGCAAATCGTAAGCCTTAACTACCAAAATGTTAAATAATTCAAATGACTGATTCAAAATATCACGAGCGTCAAGAGTGACCACCGATGTGCTCCTGATGTAGCAGGTAAGAATGACTAAGTTCACCTGGAAAGACAGTCAGGAACTCATACGAAGGCGAGAAAAGGAAATCGATGATGAAAAATTCGTACACCTGAATGTCAGGTGTCAATCCATCAAGATGTTTTCATTCGAAGCTGTTGATTTCATTGGTGATTCTCCGCCACGTCAGAAGACCAAAATAAGAAAATCACTTCAAATGATGCGAACTCGCCTACCTTGTTGCACGGATGAGATACACTAACATTTTAATGATGAATTACTTCGTTGAATTGGACGTGTTACAATGGGCCTTCTTCTGGGTCACCATTCGCCTACCATATTTTATTAAGAGTGTATTTCGACACAATGAAACAATTTCAGCACCGAACACTCGTCCTACTGTGGATATATATGCCGAATAATTCTGTCGCACCCAGGAATCTGATCGATTCTGAATTTACTGTCGAATTTCTCAATTCGGCCACAGAAAATAATTCCTCAAGTTGGACGCAATAAGTTGTTGTTTGGATGAAATTGCGGGTATTATTATGTGTACTTTAATTTCATATCATATTCGTCTTCTTTGACATCTTAATGTGGGTATATGTATTTATTTGAATGTACGAAATGTTTATGTAGTTTTCATAACATAACTCCCATTTTCCATTTGTTTTGTTTATTCTCCCAGGGATTTTAATGTTTTCGCATGAATATGCGTAACATTAACATCTTTTCTGCTTTCCATCGACCACTTTGTGCATTATATTTTATTTGATCCAAACCCACGTTACAATATTTGGCCGATCTATTCAATGTAAGTGAGATCAGGATACCGGAGTTAATTAGGAGAACTTAGGATTGAAACATTCACACTATGGCTGCTTATCAAAAAATGCATGTTCGGTTTGTAAGACTTAAGTAAACTCAAGAAAAACCTCATCATACGTGCGTAAACGAAAGTCTGTGCGTAAAACTCAGTGCATAAAAGTCACGGCTGTTTCACAAATTCGCTCATCAGAGTTATACAACATAGCCAAACTTTTCTTTGTCCGCACTGATGTTTTTCAGTTGAAGTTTTTTTTTCACCAATGGATATCTTACTAGATTCCAGTGAGTACCGTTTTACACAAAATCTACATTTCGTGGTATTTCGAGTGAAAATTTTACTCGCAAAACTTTTATCCTGATCTTCCATATCAGAAAGATATCACCTTATTTCAATAATCATATACTGAAGAAGATGACTAGAAGCTCAATTTTCATACTCGCTTCATCTCCTAAAATTTGTGAAAAAATTGCAATTCACATGAGTTGGAGTTGAAAACCAAACAATACAAATAAAAAATAGATCATTCAAGAATTCATCTAGGAAACTGATAAAATATGTATCGAAATTCCAATTTCATGAAAATGCGTTACTATATATATAAGAAGGTAAAACTATTTTGACTCAGCAAGCAGATATCACATAGGCATGACGATGAGGTAATCATCAACAGCGAGGCTTATAAAGCAGTCTTGAAGATAATGTCTGCGAACACTATATCATTCTTCTAAGGACATCACAGAAAGCATCTGAGATCTTATTATTCAACAGATAAAACGTCATTGGCACAGTTGATAGCAGTCAAATAGATAGTGCGACACTCCACATTTTTCCTAATGACTCATACGACACCGACAAGATAGACAAGGCCATTGCTCAGGCTCTAAGAGGATAAGCGTTCTACCACATAATCTCTCCACCAGTTTTCGAAAATGCTCAGACTACGGGACCAAGTCAAACTCCATTTTACGAGGCATCTGAAAATCACTAGCCGAATCAGCAAGTATGTTCAATACTACATATTTCTGACTGGACATATCACGAGCGCCAAATGAGACAACCGATGTGGTCCTGATGTAGCAAGTGAGAATGACTGAGTATACACTTGCACTTCAAACATTTCTAAATAAATTCAGGTGGGTAGTTTTTCACTAGTAATATTTTCTCCATTTAGTTGATTTCGACATTTAAATATGCTGGTCTACTATTTAGGCTCTTGGTTTAGTTATGAAGAAATTTAACTGAAGCTTTCAAGGCGGACTCTGGATTAGAGTAAGTCGGCTTCCTATAAATAGGAGTATGTAGTCCACTACTTTAATTTGGTTTTATTCTACGATCTAGTGTGGTTAACTCTCTTCATTCGTTTCCTAACTCAGAAGCAAATTTCATTCCGTCTACTATTGAGGTTATGTTTGTGCAAAACTGAGTGATTTTTTTCAGATTTTAACGTGTTGAATGTGTCATCCACATATGTCCACCAGGAGCCGGGGTAAAATGTTCTAGCAGAACTGTTTTCCTAACTATCCGAAAATATGTCTGCCATTATTTGGGATATCGGTAATCCTATTTCCACTGCAATCGTTTGTTTGCATAGTTTGTTTTCAAATTTGAATAGAGTGGATGTCAGACATAATAGTGTAACTAACATTTCATCATCCGAGGACTTATTCTTATTTTGAGTTCAGGATAAATGTTCACTTCATTCTCAACTGCATTCAAGGATATTTAATAGAAAATATTAGTATACAGACTGCGCCTGTCGAAAAAAATCATATTTTCGTCCTTTTCTAATTCAGTTACCTAGAGTTTAGGCTTAATCTCACAGTAATTATTTAGCCTGGAATTCGACCTATCTCCAGTGAGGCATGATATTAACTCTGGATATTTAGATAACAAGTATTTCGAGTGGGGATAAGAAAGTACACTTTGAAACACACACAGGAATTCAAATAAGCGAGAGTCACGCAGACAGGGGATGTAAATTTCATCCAGCTTAATATCATGTCTGAATCCACTAATATGTTTTCATTGGAAGCTGTTGATTTCATTGTTGAATCTCCGCCACGTTACGAGACCAGAATAAGAAAATCACTTCAAATGATGCAAACTCGCCTACTTTCTGGCTCGGATGAGATACACTAACATTTTAATGATGAATTACTTCGTCGAATTGGACGTGTCACAATAGGCCATCTCCTGGGTCACCATTTGCCTACCATATTATGCCAAGAGTGGAGTTCGTTTTCGTGGAAGTATTTCAAAACCGAACACTCGTCTTACTGTGAATATATGCAGAATAATTCTGTTGCACCCATGAACCTGATCAATTTTGAGTTCACTGTCGAATTTCTCAATTCAGTCCACCGATAATTTAGCTCACTGATGTTTCAGCAATAATAATGGCTTAACTCTTCTCAGTATTTTGCTGACTCGAAAACAAGTTAGCAAAATCAAATCAGATTTTTTCTGTAGATAGTCACATATTGGCTAATACCCATATTTCAGTCAATTCATTCTCCATGAATTGACCTTTTCTCAACAGTACTCAAATGATTGTTGCCTGAGAACTCTGTACAATTGAAGTCGGCTGAATCCATAGAGCCTTTTTAGAGGTGATGCAAGTAATTTGTGTGAGTCAGTACGTGATTTACAAATGAATTTATTTCACGGTATTTGAGTATGTGTAAACCACTGATGATAAAATTTTTCAAAACAGCGTAGGCTGTCAAAAATCAGTATATCAGATTATGTAAATTCAAACGACATTCGTATCATTTTCGTAACGGTGAAATAATCATAAAGGACTTAGTTCCGAAATCTCAGGGCTGTTTCACAGATTTGTTGATTGAAATTATTGAATGAAAGATTGTCGTTATTTGTGCCTACTGGTGCGTTTTGTTTTCATCAGTAGATTGTGTGGCGATCAGTGATCCTTTACATACGCATGGGAAACGACACACTTTTTTCATGTAACATATTTCGGTGATATAAATCTCTTTATTCACCGAAATATGAGGAGTGAACATCTTAGTGTGAACGAGATTTTCGGTCACATATATCGCCCCTGATATTCTATGTGAGATATATGTTACAATATGTTTTGTCTAGAATAAAGATACGATTATTATTATTATTACAAATCTGGCATTCACAAACCGGATCCTGAATTTGCATTTCGCTATTTGCACAGATAGGCACACAAATATTCAGGAAAATTGACGATCATTTCAATATTATGTCAACTCACCCTCAGACTCTTCAAAATACAAAATACAATACCATTTTCAATGCAACTTATCATAATTCAAGTTTGATGAAATCCAAACAACTACATTTAGCTCTGCGGAATCGGTGAGCAGGGATAATAGACATCCAATCTGATAATTACAAATCACCAATAAATGTCAGCAAAATGCGTTATGCGTTTGTCAGAACTATTCGTCATCGAGGTAATTATCCTGAACAGGGCTCAGATGGCAGTCTTGTAGAAAATCACTGCGAACATTACATCATTCTTCTAAGTACATCACAGAAAGCATCTGAGATCTTATCATTCAACAGATTAAACGTCATTGGCACGGTTGATTACAGTCGAATTGATTGTGCAACACTCCACATTTTTCCTAGCGATTCATATGACACGGAAAATAAAGAGAAGGCCATTTCTCAGGCTCCAGGAAAGTTAGCGTTCTACCACACTATCTCTTCACCAGTTTTCGAAAATGCTCAGCCTATAAAACCAAGTCAAACTCTAGTTTACGAGCCATCTAAAATCACTAGCCGAATCCACAAATATGTTCAATACTTTTCAGTACTACACATCTCTGATTGAAAACACATGACGAGCGTCAAGAGTGACAGCCGATATGCTTCTGATGTAGCAGGTGAGAATGACAAAGTACAGTTGGACAGACACATAGGAATTCATACAAGGTCGGGTAAAGGGGTTCAAATATAAGAATTGTTCCTGCTGAATGTGAGGTCTGAATCGACTAAGATGATTTTATTGGAAGCTGTTGACTTCATTGGTGAATCTCCGCTACGTCAGGATACTGAAGTAAGAAAATCGCTTCAAATGATGTGAACTCGCCTACCTCGTTGCACGGATGAGATATTATTGATGAATTACGTCGTGAAGTTGGACGTGTCACGATGGGCTTTTTCCTGGGTCACCATTCACTTACCATATTTTGCTGACAGAGGAGTTCGGTTTAGTGAAACAATTGCAGCACCGAACACTCGCTCCCTCAATTTAGACGCAATTAGTTGTTTGTTTGAATTTCTCAGTCTCCTGCTGAGAAATGTGTACATTTTCTGGAACGCACGAATTGTCTTTTTGGATGAAATTGCGAATAATGTTGTGTATTCTTTAATTTCACGTCATGTTAGTAACCACTGAAACCATTATATCCGTAGATATATTTTTTTGTTTGTAGGAAATTATTATTTTTGTAACAGATAATTTCATTTGATTTAGGAATTTTTAATCAGTGGAGGTTTTTTGTCTATGATTGGTTTGTTATTTCGAATTGTTTCGTTTATTTTTATTTTTGCTTATGTCTTTTATTTCACTGTTTGATAACTGCTGTGCCATACATTCGGTGGCGTTTACTAACCGCTTTCTAAAGATTTGAAATGCCTTTTCACTACCACTTCCCTTTCAGAAATATTTTACATTGTTCCCATTCATTATGTCTTCATTGTTGTAAACAAAGATTTCATGCGTTTATTAACTTACTTCGCTCTGTGTGAAATAAATACTCACCATTTTCACAAAGCTTATTAGTGGTTACTTTGAGTTGAACTGCTGTTGGCCATAAATATATCCACTGACACTTATGAGGTCTATTCAAATATATTCCTATGATTTATCCGAAAATGTGCTAACATGCAATCATCAAACATTTACATGATATTTTTGCACCAAATCTACACTTGTGAATACACTGAAATTAGAAGATGACTGTTGCCTTATTCGACATCTTCCAGTCTTGTTAGATAATGAACTGAAGTTCTCTTAACAGTAACTGACTGAATACACTGCACAATTTTCACTCAACATTTGTACTTACTGATTCTAAACCAGATCTCACCTCAGTTCTCTAGGTTTATACAACTACAATCTCTACGTATTACTGAAGTAGTTGATGTTAAAAATTATTCAACGCGATACTTTTATACACCTGCGTTACCTCAACACGGAAAACACAGACTTTATGTGTGCTTTTATTATTATCACTGTTATACTGCTTTCTGTGCCTGCACACATTAGTCTTAGTATCACAAAATTTCTTCAGAACTGACACGTTATTTTCTATCCGATCGAAGTAAAGTATTAGTTCACGTCTCTACTTCTACAAATATCATATGAAATGCGACTGATCACCTGGGTTGAATATTCATCTTCGTGTAGTTATCAGTGTGATAATCATAATATACACCTTTCTTAATATTGACTAATCTGTCAACTTGAAGTTTAATTCCATTAGCCTCATTGATGTTCAAAGTGTATGACTAATATTCAATTTTTATAATTGTGAAACATGATGAGAAGGTAAACAAAAAAATTGTTTTCATGAATGATGTTGACCATCTATCAAAGTGAGGATTTTGTATTATAAATTAAGTGAAGAAATGATTCGAAATGATTAACTAATAATAATAACCAGAAAATATTTTTAATATTTGTGACTCCGTCAGGTGACGTGTGAAGTGGGAATAAATTCTCAAGTTAAACGAAGAAGAAAATTTATGTGCATCATTGTTATAATAACTGAGGTTCAGAAGCAGCTTAAAGTAGACTGCGTAAAATGTTTTGAAAAGTGCCACTGCGGAATTGTCCTGCAGATAAAATAGTTAGATTTATGACTTTCTGTCATACAGTGGGAATCTTATAACTGCTTCAAAGAAAACAAATAAGGAAGCAAAATGTGACTCACTTTCTTTTACTGAAATGGTCAGGACTATCAGTTGTAGACGCTATAACGTTTTAACAATGTATTCCTCAATGGCATGGTATTATTTTTCATAGGTACTAGAGCTTTATTCCAAATAAGACAAGTTCATTTCCAAAATCACAAAGCAGTGGTACAGGATTATTAACTGCCGAACGTTGTGAGCATAAATTATTTCTAATAATCATATCAATCTGATCACACGGCTTCACAATTCGCCTTGTATATAAATTTTCTCTCTTGCTGTCTCTCCCTCTTCTGCTTGTTGTTTGTTGGCGATTTCCTTATCTCCGGTGTGGACCTTGTGTCATTTCGATTGTACGTGTACAGCGTTGAATTGATTAACAGAGACTCATTCACTGACCTCCTGCCTCACTTAACTACAATCCTTTCGAATACTTTCAGCTTATCACACTCGTTTTTTATTAACTTGTAAAAGAATCCACTCAGTGTCAGAGCATTATTATGTTATTTAACGTGGCAATCAAAATTACGAAGCGCTTGTACTAGAGATAGGGAAGATGGCAACAAACAACAACGGGAGGAAGCTGAGAGAAGGTGAGGAAAATATGTATAGGATATATTGTGAAGCTGTGTGACTAAAAATACGTGATTACGAACAACAAGTTTTGATCGAAACGGCACACAATAGCTAATACTGTGTGATATTTGAAATAGACTTATCTAATATGGATATGCATTCAACCACAGTGCCCAGGTTCCACAATTGCATTATTGATTCTTGGATGTGGATTATTCGTAAAAATACTAGTGACACGCGGAAATGTAGGGCAAAAAGTGAGTTACTGCACACTGTAGATGAAATGGAATAAATGGAGCCGAAATTTGGGTGACTGTGTAATGCAAACTCTGCTGTGTGATGATTGTATTATTAACCTTTTGTGTTAAATGAGTATCTTTATATTATTTCAATGGAACAGAAAGATGAAGCTAAACGCGACTTACTCTGTCTGACTAAAGTGGTGATGACAATCAGGTGTACACGTTGACATCTTTTAAACGTATTTCTCAGCGGGATTATATATTTTGATAAATTTCATAGCATTTGGTGATCAACACATCCCAATTTGTGTAGGTTTGCGATTTATTTCTGTGGAAAGTGAAACGATATCATGAAATTTCCATTATGTCAGGCCACGTCGTGTGACTATCATTCACTGCCCTCTCAGAATTAAGTATAAACGTTGGATTATTTATTCGTGTAACATCTAATAGTCTTTGAAATATTGATTTCGTTGAGACCTACCCTTCTTTCAGATTATAATTATGCCAACATTCAGCTCACTGTACGTGATTTACCATGGATTGCATCAAGATTTCTATATGTCATACATTTGGTTCCCTTGATAAATTTTGGTGGAGAAAGAAAGACAAGATTTGCAGTATAAAATTATATCATTCTATTTCACAGGCTCTCATCGGCTGCTGACTGCTATTAGAATACAAAGATTATTGTGATGATAATACCATACTTTGATGTTTAAGTGTTAGTAGAGAAGATGAACTAAGCAATTGACGCATTCAAAATGTAAGCATTACAATTGTCAGTTTAAGTTTTCATCATCAGTTTATACGTTTCCAAAGTAGAAAAGATGAGTGAAGGTTAGGACAGAAAATAGAAAAAAAAGACAAGCAGTGTTATCTTGTAGGTTTTCATAACAACTCCATAAACAAAAACTCTCATGGCTCGCGTGGCCTAAGTGCTTTAGTGGATCGCTTCGGCAAATCGTAGTAAATGTGCTGTCCTTTGTCTATTTAATACTCTGAAGAACTTGGAAATGTCTACGAAATGACCAGTATCCACAATATGTCTGTTAATTGCACTCTGAGAGTATCTGCTTCATTTCAGGCACACGTTTCTTGGAATATGTTCAGAAAACCGGATAGAAGCGCTTATTTCCGTCCTTCCAATGTACTCACTCCCTCAAGTGCACGTATACCCATAAACTTAGTTCGAGGTGACATCAGCAGGGTATTTATCTAGTTTCGATTGGATTGTAGAAGACATAGGAATGTATACTGTTGTGAATTCTGCTGCAGCTTTCATTCTTTTGTCAGTAATTCTGCCTCTGCATCTCCTTCGAATGAAAGTCAAATAGAAACTATTTTCTTTTCTACAGCTAAATGTTTTTATTTCTCATCTTTTTCTCTGCTATACTTTTGTGTGAATCCATTTCGGTATCCATTTTCTCCTAGCCATTTCTAAATGAAACGCAATTCTCCCTTCAAGTTATTCGGTGAACAAAGCTTCCTAGCTCTCTTGTATAATGTCGTTACTAATCTCCGCGTACAGATTATAGGGCAGACGATTTTGTAGTGAAGGTATTGTCCGGTCCTGGTTTCTTTTGTAGGTCCATCGTTTCTTTTTCTTCTTTTTTTCTTAAGTCCGGGAAAATGAACTCGTCGTTGTTTTCATATTCCATGGTGAATAAAATGTTTGGATGGATCTCGTTAAGGCAGTTAAATAATACGGATACCTCACTCATGTCCTTACAAACAACAAACATATCGTCGATATGTCGACGATAGTATGTGATTGCATTGATGGCGTCACTTAGTCACGTCTGTTTGAGATTTTTGAAAACAATGTCGGCTTGAATAGGTTCTAAAAAACTTTTAGAACCGTGAGAACATATGAAATAGAATGATATTATTTTATGCTGCAAATCTGATCTTATTTATATATCGAAAATTTCAATTTTCAACCTTACAATTATTCTCATACTATGAATTTCATAAGATATGATTGGTGTAACTTCTTAGTTTCATTTCTGTTCCTCTAATTTCGTTGCAGAGAATAGCTTCGAAGAGCCACTAAATTTTCAGCAACATTGGGGCACAAATAAGTAAAAAAGAAAATTTCTCATATATTAAATACATTTCACTGTGTTTATGAATGGAATTTGAAATGGACATTTTATTTCACAATCCTCCTTACTAATGGTATCTAAAAATAAGAGTATTAATATAAGATTTGAAAGGGACATCTGAAAATAATCATGGCCTCCGTGCACAAACCATGTGTCAGGTAAAGTTTGGTGGTCTGAATATTAAAAAATATTTATGTCGGCGATACTTTCAAGTAACACTTGACTAGTGAGTTGATTGGTATAAGTAACGAGTTGTACCGAATTGAGACAGGACGTATTGCCACTGAAACATTATCACATATGAAGAGTATTCTTTGTGCTGAAGGTTAAATCCAAGTGGCAGACAGGAGACCATCAAAATTTTCTTTGAGACTTAATGTCATTCTCATTTCTCTCGAATACTTGAGGATAAAATAGATTTTCAAAAAGTTCCACTTTTCATCTGCATTTTCCAGTTTCTACTGAGTTTCCACTTAGCAGCTAATATTCATGTCCATATGTGAATAAAATCTGTGTTAAGTCTGCTTACTTATACTATTACTGTGGTGAGTGCTACTTATAATCCGATATAAGTAGTATAACAGAAACGAAGTAACAATATGTTTGGCACACTGGAAAGAGCAATCAAAGAAGAGAACCATGAGAAGAATGTTGCCATATGATGCAGAATCCAAGAAGCTATCGAATGAGACGATATTCGACCAATTCGTCAAGGATGTGGTAAATGATGTGCAAATGGCCGGTTGAGAATATGGTATACCAAATTTAGCTATCTACCATACGTTTCAAAATGTAGAGAAGACAAGACTGAGGAGGCTGGAATGAATGTTTGTTTGGTAAAACTTATAGTACATATCTAAATTTGGTATACCATATTCTCAACCGGCCATTTGCACATCATTTACCACATCCTTGACGAATTGGTCGAATATCGTCTCATTCGATAGCTTCTTGGATTCTGCATCATATGGCAACATTCTTCTCATGGTTCTCTTCTTTGATTGCTCTTTCCAGTGTGCCAAACATATTGTTACTTCGTTTCTGTTATACTACTTATATCGGATTATAAGTAGCACTCACCACATTACTACTTCAAATGTGATTGACTCTTTACCCTTGTCCGTCGAATGTTGTTCATTTTGTTTTTCCATATTGACGCAAAGTAACTGTGCATTTCGTAGATTTTAGCCACAGGCACCTCAACATTTGAGGTTTGCACATAGTTTTTCATTTTTTCATGTACAATGTAATTCTGCGATTAAGACTGATCCCATGTTTCTGATATTAAGTGTTACTCAACATGTGCTTTAATTGACCAATTGGATTAGCTATACCCATTGAATAAATGAAATCAATGGTAAATATACCCCTCGAATGAATATGATATGAAAGCGCAGAAGGCAGTGAAAACAAAGAGGTCGTTCGATTAAGTCACAAATTTTCTTTGTTGCTGAAGATATGTTTGATCATTCCACAGACTATTTAATTCTCCGATGATTTACTAATAATAATGAAATCCAAATGAGTTTTGATCCATTGACGAATTCATGAGTGAATAAGAAATTGAAGAGTGCCGTTCAAAGGATGTTAAGTGGATACATTAAAGGTATTATCTGCTATGATAGATGAATCGAATATGATACTGGTAATAGCATAACTCTGTATGGGTTTCCAGGATTCTTTATCCCAAAGCCATTAGGTCTGCGTAATCACGGGTGGAATGACCATGTTAATGAAACTGTGAAAGGATTTTCTGTCACACTGTCTCCATTTCAACTTACCTACTGCTTCTGCGTAAACACAAAGTGTTTCATTGAGTTACATTACGCTTTATACATCAAAGGAGGGAGGGGCATCCTCTAATTCATGATTCTGAATTTATCTGAATTTTACTCTGGTGTATTTCACGTTGTCGTGGCTTTCTGTGACATGGTTTGGGCGTATTTATCTTCATTCTGTCTTGCATATAATTTCAATGTGAGCAGCTGAATATAGGCAACAGGTATGCAGAATAGGCTGTATTACGAAATTCTCTGGAATGGATACACCAAAAAGTGACTGCACATCACAATTCAGGGCATTGTTTCACTGAAACGTTAGACAGAAGATGATTTCACGAACAAGTCCTCGATTCTGGTGATACACAGCGAATTTATAACTGTGGCTACTTAAAGCTGACTTTTCCATGGATCGTATAGATTCATACTGAGACCAACATTTGAAAATCAGTATACGATTAAAATATAAATTCAGAACTGATTGTCATGCTAACCTTCACAAACTACAATTTGTCGGTATGAAAATAAAATTGTATGTACGAAATTACTAGTATCGAATCTAAAAATAATAATTGCGTTTACTTCATAGCGCTACAGAATACATCGTTATTTCCTTCCTAAATTCACGGTTTTACATCTACTATCTACTATTTCACTCGAAGATGCTCGACAAAACGAAACTATTATTCAGTAATTTCCGATGAAAATTCTGTAGAGAATATAAACACCACTCGGAATGAAGCAACTACTGTTATTGTTGTTACGTTGAAATGATCATCGTGTACAGATATTATTCATCAATAACCCCATAGTGGGAATATTGAGTCTATGTAAATAAATCTCAATAGACAGACACTGTGACATCATCACATTCACTTTCGATCATTTCATCTTTTAGAAGTATTACCCATCCAGACCCGAAATTAAATACGAATTTCGACTTTGTGATGACAAATGAATTATCCATGAGCAGCTCAAATATGTTTCTTAATATTATTTCGAATCTGTAGTAGAAATGTTTACAGTGCTTAAGTGACTGAACATATGATTCAGTGTTTCTTGGATGTGCGAAACATGTACATTCGGATGTACAAATGAAATCCTTACCAACATAATCAGTATTAGTACCGCAGTTAACAACCCATGATGTGATCTGTATAACTGTTTTCAATGTTATTCGTTAAAACTAGAAGCAATATTGTACGAAATGCTGAAAATTCAACACTCTGACATCAGTGGTGTTTTAGATTTAAGCAAATCATTAATTATTATTTTTAATACAAAGTCTATTTTCATTCCACAGGAAAATTTGCAAGAAAGATACTTGTTTGGCGGTCACTGTAAACTTTTATTCACTTCGTGTTGCAAACATTAAACGCCACTGAATTCACCATGGAAGCCTATTCATTTTACTATATTGGTTAAGTATTCAATGAAAAATTAGAAATTTTGTCACCAGAAAACTGTCAGAAATCTCGTAATATGATTGACGGCGATTCCGGAAATTGTCGTATTTGATGCCTTACAACACTATCAATTGGTGTTTTGTCAAATAAACAACTACTGAAGTGTTACATCGTTTCCTCGTCATGCATATAGTAAAACAAATTCCACTTGTGATAAGAGTCCATGGATAAGACAGATTATCAAATTTCAGCATCAAAACAGTTCATTTAGACGACTTCAAAGATAGGATTCCCTGAAAACTGATTCGATTTACTGACCATCAGTCAGTGTGTGATTAACATTCGTAAAATGAATTCGAGAAAATGGCCCTTCCAACCCTTAGCGAACATATATTTATCACCCTCAGCCCAATGCCTAACTATTGCTAATAAGTCACATTTATACCTTCCTCATAAATTCAAACAAAAGTACATCACAAAAGGATTAATCAGTAAATATGGACAGCGGACGCCAGATTTAAATTTATGAAACAGGGCTACATCTATCATGTCAGTATACACTTGATCACAGAATTAGTGAACCCATTGTGAAAAACACAGGTAGGTTGAGAGCTTTCGTCATAAACCAAAGAATGTTTCCAAATGGAGAAAGTGTTTGTCTGTGTTGAAATGGCACCACAACAACTCATGGACATTGTGTTATCTTTGTTTGTAAAGTTAAATATCTGTCAGTGAATAATGTTGATAAATATGTATCTTTGTCTGCAAAATACGCTTCAAGGGAAGACTGAGAGTCACTTTTCCATAACGTGTGATAAATGATGAGATATGCCTATAAACTTCCGTATTTATGGGACTGTACACTTACTTTCCTCATCCAGTATGGGAATATCATTTTCAATACTCAAGTTATTCAATTTTGATGAAAAATAAGGATCATTTTCACTAAAATGAATTTTTCTGGCTCTATTTGAAGTAGCTATGTTTCAGTCATAATTAATTCACCTGGTAACTAGTTGACATTACCTTAAGGGCCATGTTGATGCTGTTTCCAATACCAATTTCACTGATATAAACTAACAATAAAATCACTTCTCGGTGAGACTATCTCAGACACTGACTTGAGTCGGCAAAATACCATTGATATCCTTGTGGATTCAACGCAGGTGTAAGACACCGAATAATCAGTTCCATGTATTGGAAAATGAGCTAATTTCTTCAAACAACAACTGATACATATTTCAATACTATCAAACCAGTTGGTGTTACCATATTAACTACTGTTAATGAAGCCTTAACTCCGAGAAGAGAAAGAGGCTTGAGAGTGAAAAAAATCAAATCTACCTAAGAAAATCAGGTGAATAACAAAAGAAACTTGATTGCACATATGGAATATAAACAGCGAAATTATGTTTTCACCTTGATCATGGGAACGGAATGAAATGGACTGCTGGAAACATTTAGGAAGTCAATCATCGAAAATGTCTTCTTTTGATGAAAACAAAACTAAGCATGATGACATGGAATTTTTCGTACATTTTACAAAGCTAAGTAGGCCATCAAGGTTGCCAAAGAAATGAAATTGCACAGAAATTCCAGGACTCTGTCAGAGACAATGGAATGAGAGGGAACTCTCTGAATGGTTTACTGAAATGTCAGTAATCTAGCCAGGTCATTCAGACTGTAATGCATTTGCTTTTGTGGCATGAAAAATGATTTAATGTAAACAATACTGACTGAAGGGTTTGAGGCATTAGGAAGCAGTCGCGATGATGTTTATCTGCTGAGTTTCCGTGTGCACTTTGGCCTTTGCCACCAACTCAAAATAGTTATCTCTCCTGATAACACTGGACAACTGTAAATACTATCTTGTCATATTTTATTTTATTTGTGTTGCCAACTGTATTATCAATATTATACTGTGATCCAGGTGTGCATTGTGGTCTTGGTTTTCTAACCTCTTATTATTAAATTATCTAGTCGCAAGTTGATGGTAGATATTTCCCCCTCCATCGCTATTAATATGCACATTCTACCTATACACTCACTGTTGCCCAGATTATCTAAACGTGCCTCTCATCCTGAGTAGTAGTATGTCCCACTATTATCTACTTTAGCGTAAGAAATGTATTGGGACAAAATGCAACGTGAAACAATTAGAACCACCCTAATATTGATAATAGTGTAGTATACACACAGACATAAAATTCCGCAAATCCAAATACTAACACGTGGTTTAAATAAATACGGAATAAGTGCTAACGGTTTCGATCATGAGATGCTGAATGATACATCAACCAATGCAAAGATATCTCGAATATATAAAATAAACAGAATACTAAATGACAGCATGGAAGGAAAATAAAAACATCAATAAAAGGAGTGGTTGAGTTCAAGCCTATTGTCATGGGTGCCTTATTTACCTAGAATAAAATATTTGGAACATTCTGAGAATAAAGTTTGGCGGTAATCGGCTTTGTGTAGCCAACCTACTAACTTCGACAAAGTGAGTGTGTGCAACCAGTGGAAAATAAAAAACCGTGAATGGCCTACTCACTTCGTCAGATGCGTCTTCGTTAACATTTAACTTAAAACACCTTCAGCATCCACAGGCGGTTGAGTCATATATTTAGTTAACGTTTCGCTCATTCATTTTGATCAGTTCTCCTTGACCTTACATTAATTATAGTACAATGCAAGTGATTTCGCTATAGGCTATACTGCTACTATGGTCGCAGACAGAATTCTTCGAATATATGTCATGGTCGATAAATTAATATGTAGACTGCTTCGTAATTTTATTCAAAATTTAATACTGCACTTATCTAAGTTTCTGCATTTAAAGGATCCCTAGTTATTTTCCTCCACACAATGTAATGTAGGCAGCTTCACTTAATGTGATTGCTGTAAAGTAGAAAGACACCACCTGAATGCCTTTACATCTGATTACAACAAAGGAACACAATATCTATCAAAACTGTCATGCTCCATGTCCATTATCTACTGATGAAAAAACACCAAACTACTAAGTCGCCTATTCTGTTGATAAGTAGAAATTCTATGATGCGTTGATTAAGGTGAATACAACCTCAAAAATAGAATATATTGTTGTAGACAATAGTGTGTTTTTACTTATCTTCTCTAATAATGTCTTAAGGATAGACTAAGAATTACATTTCCAAAATGAGTAAGAAAGTATGAAATACATTAACACACCTCTAGATATTCAAACCACTGGACTTACTCTTCTCATCTAGTATAAGATCATTGTGATTACTTTAATTATATTGTTTTAGAAGAAAATAAACAACATTTAAAATAAAGTGAATTATTCCTGTTTGTATTTTGTGGAGCTACACTTCGGTTTCACCATATTCTTTTCACACTACGCTGTGTAGGAAACTGTATTTATTAAAAGTACTTCAAACTGTGAAGACGCATTCGGAATGTCATTCAATTTTGTTTATGGAAATGAGACAGGAGATCTAGTGGAACTACGAAGTTCTTTAGGCATTATTGACTAATGTTTAACCCATCATGCAGATACTTCTCTTATAATGTCATCAAGATGAAATCAGCTTTTATGATGAAGACATATAAAAAACATGAAGAATTAAGAAAAATTTCGTAGCGAGAAATGGTCAGAAATGTTTCTCTCTTTCACTGCGAATAATGGCTTGAAGAAAGTCTAAGATTTGTATTGCTGTAATGAGTGAGAATGAATGAAATATGTTTAAATACTTGAAGATTTTGAAATTAGTGAACTAACTCTTCCCATTTAGAGTGAATAGATCATTTTCATAGCGGAAATGACACTGCCTCAGACAAAAATTAGGAACACTTCCAGTAGAAGTAATTCGTTAAGCAGTTTCTTAGAAATGATCCATAAAAAAATAAAAATTCAGTTTATTTCGCTTCAACCAAATCAAAACTCTCAGTGCAAATTAAAGAACATAAAATACCTTGTTCTGTATTTCCTGTAAAAGGTTTATAAAAAATATTTGTATCCATCAAATGTTAATGTTATAATCACGATGTGCTCTTATAGCTTACAGTATGATGTCCATTAGTCAATGTGCCTTAGTCACATTAATCATATAAATACTACAACAGGTCTTTGAGAAACAATAGTGGGAGTGAACAAGGCGTTACTGAAAAATCCGAAACGCACTAAAATACTGTTAAGCCAATTTATTGAAATACACCTTAAAATAGTATTTCCAACACACTTATGGGACCATTATACTGATAATAATGAAAACACAATTAATCTTGTTCATAACACTAATTCATTGATTCACTATAAAGTATATATAAATGTAGAGCCTGATGATGGAGTTATCGAAAAGAGTACTCTTTTTTCAGTATCCATTCTTTTGAAAACATAATTTATCTAAGTTAAGTTTAGTTGACGATTGATGCAACGCAGTGTCTTTCACATTTACCACAATTCATCGTCCATAACACAGGAATTTGAGTTAAATTGTGACTGATCAACCCTTAATGAGCACCCTTGATGTTAGATGAGGTTGAAATGTTAAAGCACACAAACTCAAATTATTGTCTAAATTTTCCGACGAAATATATTGTGTGGATTTGAAATATCATTATACTTTGAGCAAGAGTTGATGCTTAAACACGCCAGCTTGGCACTTCATTTATAACATTTATTGTAATCTGCACTTTTAAGTGTTTCTGCCAGTTTACTCATGTGTTATTCATAAATCGTGATTGTATTGCATCATGACCTTCCATAATACGAAAATCTTGCATGTAAATACCAGTGACAGGGGAATTCTTTCCACCGATGGGTTCATTCATGAAATAGATATAGGTATTAAGATGAATATTTATACAAAAAATTGTTCATGCAATCAGAAGTTAATCCCGAAAACATCAGAACTTACCTGAGTTACCTCCAATGTGAATCACCATGATGAACAAGCAGAAAAGCAGGCTCAGTATAACTTTCATAACTGTTTAATCCGAATCGACAAATATGAGTACAAGCTATCTTCACTATCATTTATGCAAAGTCTTAAATATGCTGAACATGACCAATAGGTATTGTACATCAACACTGACCACTGAAGTTAGAGAATAAAAATTGGAATACTAGACACACACTGTGGTTCGCATTCTGACATACTTTTATCGTAGCAGACGTGTACAGTTCCAGCTCAGGGGGGCAATATTTGAAAAGCTTCTTATTTGAAAAATCTTAAAAAATAAATATTGTCTCGGGTAAAAAAGCAAATGAAATTAAATCGATCATCAATATCAGATCTACACGTTTGTACTGAGAATATGAAGCGCTGATAAAAGAGCAGAATCTCGGCTCTGTGGCTAAATGTGAAAATCTACTGGAATAACCTGATTTCTTATAACATTTCTCTGTATGACTGTCTCGTGTGAATGAAATTTATGCGGCACAAAGTACTGCTCAACATACTATTAGATCAGTGACCATTACTTTATGTGAAACTCACTAAGATACACAAATATGCGGTAGGATGAAATTTCCACCATGAAATTCACCCGGTGTAAAGTCTAAGACCTACGTGTTATGCATCTGTTTTGAAGTGAATTCCTGCTGAAGCATTCACCGAAAGCCCGGTATTTGCCTTACTTTCAAGTCTTTCTGAATGCAGAAAGCAATCAGATTCCAATAAGATCGTCAAATGCTACATTTTCTCGTAAAAATCACGTAGCATAATGTATGCTACATAAACGTATTCGTTCTAAATATCCAACCTGCGTTTTAGGAGACTAGATTAGAACGTGAAAAATTCAGTAATGACTTAGAAATAAAAACACCAGCATACACACTTAAGTTTGTTATGTATGATTGCCCAGACTGGTGTAAAGTTACATGATGAGAAATTGTTGATCTCCTCAACCGACTTCTAGGTTGATTACAATAGGGAAGTGTGATAACGCTTTCTCTTTTCGTTGTTTGTCTGATGGACACTTATTAACACTACTTAGCGTCGTATGAAAATTGTCAGGCTGCATAATCCTACAAATATATGCATATATATAATAATATTCTCTGGTAATAATGTGATTCGAGACAAACAGATTGATTGTATTTTCCTTAAAAAAATTAGTGAAATGGACAAATTTAAAAAAGAAAAATACAGGGTGAAAAAACAGGATTTAATGAATTCATCAAATTTCTGTAGAACTCGTCAGCTGAATATTCTTCATACATGGATGGAACATTTTCCAAAATGGTTGAAAACAGCTGAGTGCAACGTGCTAAAATCCTAAATAACAAAACAACTTGTGGACTACGGACCTGACATCGGCGTGGTCAAGTCATTCACTGTTGTCAGCAGACAAAGAAACAAGAAGATGCTTGCAATTGCAGAGGCTTGTGCAATTCCAGTTTATTAACTAGGTCTCTGTGTACAAAGGGAGATGGTCGAGACTCTGAATCTACCATGGTAATACGTTTTACTTATTATTCTACCTCTTATTATTATTCTTGATTCATTTAAAACTTTCCTTAATCAGTCAGATTATCTTAACTCACTTCAACATTATTATTATTGTTACTATAACTATTACTACTGATATTACTCGGTTTGCAATTCTTGTTAAATTTTCTAATGTCTAATTGTTTATCTAAGTGATGTAATGCAATTTTTCTTAATCTCTCTTTCCCCGTATCTTTTTGAACATGACCTGGAAAACATTCGCACCTGTGTTTCTGCATGGCTAATTCAGTGTAGTTTGTTTACTTATCAGTCTTATATCTTCCAATGTAATTTTAAATTATATATATCCGTGTATGCAGAGTATTCAGATGACGAGTTCTACAGAAATTTGTTGATTTCATTAAATCCTGCTTTATTAATTCTTATTGCTTGTTTAAAATTCGTATCGGGAAATAAATGTTTTCCAATGTACAAATCTTAGAAGAGTTTGTGGAACTACGAGGAAAAGTAGTCAACTGAAACTCAACGAGGTGAGAACTATGACGGCACATCGTAAAAATATTATGTTTAGCCAAATAAATTAATATCAGATAGTAGTGAAAGTTGTTTCAATCGGAAATAGTAGCAACAGTCAACACAATGAGGGGAGTATATACAAATTATATGAAGAAAACGTAACTTTATTAGTGTGAGAGTAGGAATGAGGCATAAAACAGTTTCATTACAGATGTCTGAGGACTGCTCTCACTATTTTGAAATCTTAAATATACGATTATGCTACCTGATATAGATCTGTGTATTTCGACTCTTAGCTGAATCACCTGTTTTGATTTTCTGTGTTCAGGAGCGAATTTGTTTTTGTGTTTTCAACTTATTGAATTTAAAACCACTTACTCTTATATTTCCTTAACTATTGCGTCCTTTTCTGTTGATTGAAACTACTTTTGAGTAATTGTATTACACAGTAGACTATTTCATGATTTTAGTAAATATTAGTAAGACTGTAAACCGTCAGAAAACGATTTTGCAGAAAAAGAAAATTTCCGTCACCAGAGTTTGTTCTAATTGTTTGTCAGATTCGTTGCATCTGAGTGTAACTGTCTATTGCTTAGTAAGTGAATGTTACTTTCGGTGACAGTTTAGTCACCTGACATGGTATATTCATTTTATTCTGTCCTCTTTCTAGATTCACAATCTCATGAACAACTGCCACCTTTCTTACTTGTTTTCAAACCCATGTCACTTAGATTCTCGTCTCATCAGTTGTCCATTACATGAAAACTTGATCTTCTTGAACACGATATACGCAAAAGAAATTGTTGAATTACAGGTTATAGAAATTAACGAAAGAATTATCTTCCAAATAGATTGGCTTAGCTTTGCCTAAAATCTCACTGTTTCAAAACTACTCACGAAAAATGAAGAACGATTATGTTGGTCCCCCTAGCATATCGTTTAGTATACAAAAAGCAAGCTACCGTTTCAGTGGGTGTGTGATAGTAAATCAAGACTAGTTACGCAAAATTAAACTGACTTGACCACTAAAACTGGGGAATGAACATGTGACAAACGGAACGGAAGGCAGCGATCTGGTATGTGAAACATAAACAGAATGTTGAATCTGTGAAATTTAAGCTAACAAAGGAAGTAGTTTTTTAAATTTTGTTGACAAAGTATCATGCTCTGAACTCATTTCAAAATTTACAATAGGCTTTCAATTATATATCAGTGTTAAATAATCCAAGTTACAAAAAATAACTCTTACAACATCTGAAGCAAATGTCAAGATAATGTGCCTAATGTTTTTCAACATACAACATATCAGATTGCACACGAAGCTCTTCTAAAGAGTGATATCACAGTTGTCACATTTGGAAAAATAATTTTGGATGCTTCGTAGGTGTAGCCAGAATTCACTGTTCCCTTTCTTACTCACCTGGCTTATTTTGAAGTGAAGGAGTAAACAAAAAGTCACACTGAATTATCCTTTCTGGAAAGTTTTTCTTTGACTACTGTTGTTGCCGAGCTTCTGGAAGTTGACCAACAAAGATACTGATAAACACAGATTACCATAGTAGCACAATTTGAAAATAATTTGACAGTTTTCAGAAACCAAATGTATGAACGTGAGCGGTGGCCTACACCTCAAATTCAATGTAAGGGTAATTGTTCTATTTTCGTGGATATTTGTACATTTGTGATGAAAACATTCAAAGAAAATGTCTCATTTGTAATCCAAATCACTTATTTAAATAAGCTTCTTCAGTGACATTAAACTGACTAACAAAATTGTAAGAGTTCTGTGAATTCAAACCAGACTGCACCTAACTTCTAAAAGGTCAGGATAGTAGATAAATTGTGGCATGATAATTAGAAGTATGAAATTTCAAAACTCACCCACTTTATATCACATTTGCTTCATACGCAATGTCACTCCATTATACTCATGCTAGTAATTACCCTATGGTTGAAAGCAATTCGATGATTCATTGTAAAGTGTCAAAATAATATCCTTTTGATCTGGTGCACTTGATACTAGGTCAGTGGTTGCATGCCGAAATCGCAAATCAAACTATGCAACTGACAAGCTGTGCGTGTCAACCAAAAATAAACAGGCAAAAAGTATCCTGAATAATAAAAAGTTACTTATCTTCACAAGTATGCTGATATCCTCAATATTAATGTTGCCTTCCATTTAGCTACCTCAGTTATAAATATGGAGGGAATAAAAAATGCATAAAGAATGTAGAACAGTATGAAATCCTACGTATGGTGTGATTTTCCACTGATGTCGGGATCTGAAAATCGCGGGAAACTGAAGATCTTTAAAATGAATGAAATGTCTCTCACGATAAAAGAGCGTAAACTCAGCTACTGAAACAAGTCAGACAGAATGATTACTAACTCGAATAATCGCATCTACACGTTTCTTACTGGCGTACGCCAAATGCATTGTTGAATTGTGTATTCATTCTATCAGCAGCGCCAAAAATATTTCATAGCACTAAGTTTAAGTTGTCTATTTGAACAGCCCTTTCCGTGGATAATATGCTTTTTCAGTGGAAGATGAGGATGGAAGCATTTTTATTGCTGTATGTCGATGAAGGTGATGAAGGCCATCATTTTATGCTGGAAGCAGATATGACAAGTAAGAGATGTCCAGGAAAAAGATCACGTTTGCTTCATGAAGTTTCAATTCAGATTGTATATAGAAAATGAGCACATTATTGAAATCTTCTGTTCTATAACATGTGGTATATCCAGAAAACGACGTTTCAATTACACATATCAAAATATGCCCACCCTTCGACAATGATCAGGAAATTCAGTGTATTTGAATGTTGATTTCAAGTGCATTGGTTAAATATGAATTCAAATTAAGAAGCAATTTTCTTCACAGTTGTTACGGTGAGGTCCAATCGTTTGGCAGCATCGACATTTCTTCGTTAATAAAGCATCACATACGTCGTTCATTAATTATGCCTAACGTTTGAATACATACCATAAATGTTAAAACGATTGCATTACCCCATGCAGGTTTCTTTTGTGCTTAAATGACAAGCGTTTAAGATGTCTCAATAAGCAGAACAATGCAAAAGGATAGCTCGTGATTCTCTTTATCCGCCTTAAGATGCTTAAGTCAACAATGTGATCGACAAGTTAATGTAGCGCATCGTCCAAGAGTAAACTTAAGTCATTGGTAAACCGCACTCGCTAGTTTTTGAAAATTCACATTTCAATGTTCAACACTGTACTGTCGTTTAACACAAGTATGCAAAGCAGAAAATCCGTTAATCAATCATTATTATTTAAGTACGTTTAAAAATTCACGAATATTTCTTGTCATCTAGATCGATATGAATAACAACTTCATTTGGAAAATGCTGGCTGTAGATGTATCATTTCAAAACTCTCAGCTGAATGACGTCCTTGCTAGATGAATTGACGTAGATTCACACGTATTATATATTATATTATTATTCCCTTGGGTTCCTAGTGGAACATAGGGCTTCAACTGCACGCCTCCACTTGCTTCTGTCTTGTGCTGTACTTTTAACTTGCATCCATGTTATCCCATACTGCTTCAGTTCCTCATCACACGATCCCCTACATGTCACCCTTGGACGTCCCACTGGCTGTTTCCCTTTCAGATGCAACTCGAGAGCCTGACGCGCGATGTCACCCAACGGTCTCCTCAGCGAGTGTCCAATCCGTCTCCACATTCTCCTGCATATTTGTTGGGCGATTGGTTCCTGTTTAGTTTGTTCCCATAGCTTCTTGTTTGTGATTCTTTCCGGCCATCTAATCTTCAGTATGGAACGAAGACAGTTGTTGATAAAGGTCTGCAACCTGTTGAAAATATTTTTGGTGACCCGCCAAGTTTCTGATCCGTATAGCAAAACTGACTTCACGTTTGTATTGAAAATCCGAATTTTGTTGTTGATGGTGAGTGACGAAGATTTCCAGGTTGGTTTCAGGTTGATGAATGTGTTTCTCGCCTTCCCGATTCTCGATTTGACATCTTCGTCCGTTCCTCCTGTAGTTGAGACAATGCTCCCTAGATAAGTGAATGAAGTAACCTCTTTCAAATCCCTCCCGTTGATAGTGATTGGCGCTGGATGTTGTTGCTGCTGTTGTTGTTGTTGTTGGTTGATTATTTTCATAACCTCCGTCTTCTCTCTGTTCACCTGGAGACCTGTCTTTGCTGCTTCTTCGACCAGTTTGTCGATTTTTGCTTGTAAGTCTTCGATTTTGTGTGACATCAAACATAGATCATCTGCAAAATCCAGGTCTTCTAGGTTCTTCACGTCGGTCCAGGATATCCCTGTCTCTTCGTTTCCCACTGTCTGACGCATAATCCAGTCCACCACATACGTATTACACTATGTGTAATTTAATTTGAATAAACTGCAGCAGCTAATTAAACAGTTTGAAGAAAATTACAAAGAATTTCGAGACACAAAATGGAATAATGCGAAACATCAGGTGCCTTGTGATTAAATTTTTTAAGAGACGATAGATGCAGGTAGTAGAAGTTCAGATGAAAACACTCAAATTTCACTCACTTATTGTCATAGAATGCAGATGAAAAGATTCGCTTAATCTAAGGAATTGAATTTTAAATGAACATGAATATATGTTCGTCATATATGATTGAGACAGGGACTACGAACTATTGTCATCTAGTCTTTCCACACGCCAGCGATAAACAGTAAAAATCACTTTTGGATATCCAACAAAGATATTTGCTTTACTCAATTGTGAAATCCCTTGCGTATATTGAGTAATACAGAAGCAACCATGAATTTAAGGTCTGTCGAAAACCTAGAGGTATTAGATATTGAATGCTAGATTCAAGGCACTTCTGCATTGTCATAATAGACAGTTAATTTAAAGGTCTACTCATGCTATCACTTGAAACCACATTCCTATGACAGTGCATTCTTCACAACTCTATGAGTTACAAAGAAAGACAAAGGAAGAATTGGCAATCAGCTTAAACGAGCCTGAATACATTTAATATTAAGATTCAACATGGAAATGGTTGCTCCCATAAAGCAGACTAAATGGCATTATTACGACACAAAGTTCATCTGACTAGTTTAAATCTGCAACAGGCATTTCGCAAAACCGCATATCACTTCTACAAGTCAATCCATACATATAAAAATGAAACAGGTGGAAAGTCAAACACAATTAAGAAGATAATAGTCTATTTTTGGAGAAGGAATATCATAATTGACACTAATCTCATGAAAAAATTAAGTAAATACACTTGAAGTGTATCCTCAGATTAAGATAAATTCATTTTTCAATAAAAGTGAGACTCAAAATCCTAAAGCCACAGAATAGTTTTGTATAGGACTATTTGTATCTGTGGACAACTTGTATATGTTTTGTTGTTCGTCAGATCAACATTACATGCTACGATCAACTATTCCATGCAACCTATAAATGTAAGAGCATGAAAACTAGTGTGTGATATTGAATGTGACCTATGAAATGAAACGCATTCGCAGGAATAAATTATCATTGAATCCTAAACACCCCAGTCAAATTCAAATTATTTGTAAAGGCATTGATGTGTAACATAGCACAATATGATTTACATGTATGCTGCTGGTCAGTGAGTGATCTATCATTAACCAACTAACAAAACATATCAAATCTTGCTACAGAACTGCGGTGAATAGCTACTATGACTTCGAGCGATTTGTAGATGAAAGTATTTCGGCAAAAAATATAAACTGTCACTAGTGGAATGTATTAAAACTTCCAACAAAAGGATCAACTCGAAATACAGATTTCAGAAACAGTCTGTGATCCAATGAATGCGAGTGAGTATTTCCTTGGAAAAAATAGATTTCCTTGACGCATCGTGGCTCAATACTTGTCAACTCCGTCAACTAGTGATTTAAAGACGTCACCTGTGAGGCAAAGTTTCATTGACCATTGAATTCCAACCAAATGATTGAATGAAAATATTACCCTATAGAAAGCTGTAGTTACCGTTTCTGTTATCTTTTGAGTGTTTGAATGCGTTTTGTTAACTCGCTGTTTATGAAAATGATACAAGAATTAGGCCTGGCATGATTTCCCCTCTCCTTTCAGCTGAGTTGGCCTTTATGATGAACATAACACTGAAACTGTCGTGTTATCAACAATTAGGAATCAATCTACTCCATTTAAGTTAGTTATAAATGATGAAGGTCCCTGAGGTAACGAATGATGTCGGATAAACTGCTAGTTTATGATGAAATTTCATGATGTTGATGCTAAATCATTTAGTTTGTCACTGCTACTAATGCTTTCGCATACCTAATCTACCACTCAACTCGAAAAAGCAGTGCGAAATAAAAAGACAAAACCTCTGATCCCTAGAATCATTCGATAAAAACTACCGTTGTTTGCAAGGACATTCACGTACTCCATCGATTAATCAGTTTTTACTTAAGCTACACATTGACAGTAAAATTCATGTACTGATTGTTCTAAAAAATCAAATATCTGCAGATTTCATTTTCGGTCGAGGCGTATTTGATAAAAATTTTAAGAAATTTGACTGAGTAAATGTGACAGATTTCGACTTTGTTTTTGATTTTATTTATATGAGAGATTTTATTTTACAATAAAGTGAGATAAGACGATATCAAGCCTATTTTATAACTTTCTACAGAATCAAATTTCGAAATACATCTGAAACCCTGGGAGAAATAAGCGATTTGTGAAAATAATAAAATAAAATTGAAAATTTGATCAGAGCATTGGATACTAGAGGTTTTGTAAATATTTTTGCAATGCCTCCAAACCCTTTCATTTTTTTCTTTTGTGTGGAGACATTACATTCTTCACACATTCACTACTTTTTAAGTTTGAAGATAACTTGGAAGAACATTGTCACTTCGTTTTAAAATAAAGCGTGTTCAATACCCTCAAGATTAACCTTCGTAAAATTTTCATCAACACGCCTTGACTGACAGTGGAGAATCCAGATATTGATTCGTTTTAACATCCAGTGAATACAGTCTGGTGCTTGCCAGTTGGTAGCGTAGAGGACACCGACCTAACATGCTGGGAAGAACACTGAATGTCTGTAAAATTAGCTGGAAGGAAATCAACATAACCGCTTTAGGAAGAAACGAAAAATAAGGTAAGAAATAGCCTTCATCAGACATCAGAAGATCAGTTAACAAACGAAGACAGCGAAGGTTGAACGACTGCAGGGATAAACAACGAATACGAGATGCTCTTTTGAATCCATGGAGCAAAGAAAAAAGGGTTGAAGAAGTTTCCTGTGAAAAATCAAAAGCTTTTTCTGGCAAACATGTAACGAAAGCAAGACAGGATGCAGACACAACAGTCTCGAGATCTCTACACTTAATATCCAGCTCTTTATCCGGAAAATATTTGAACACAAAGACAGTTCAAGATAGCTAAGTTCACCAATTTAGCAAACGATAGATACAGAGAATACCAGAGGTTGACGCCTTGCGCAAAATCGTTGCAGTGGATTCAGATTTGTAAGCTTATTTTATTCGAAACAATGGCTATTTCTCTTTTTTGTGAAACACCACTTTACAACAACAGATTTAAGTGAACAATATTGTTTTCAATTAGATCTCATCAGGCTTAACTCTAGTATACATAAGTTTACAAATACAAATTCAAATATAAAACAATCATGGTGTTTTGTCTATAAGATAATAAGATGGTGAATATATATTGTGCAATTAGTCATAATAGTAGTAATGACAATAATAATAGTAATAATAATAATGGTCTCATCAATAATAAGGATGAAAAAGCGAGGCAATCTGTGATAACACGAATAATCCATCCTTATTATTGATGAGACCATTATTATTATTACTATTATTGTTGCCATTACTACTATTATGACTAATTGCACAATATATATTCACCATCTTATTATCCTATAGACAGAACACCATGATTGTTTTATATTTGAATTTGTATTTGTGAACTTATGTATATTAGAGTTAAGCCTGATGAGATCTAATTGAAAACATTATTGTTCGCTTAAAAGCGTTGTTCTAAATTTTACTATGGGAATAGTTAATACATTGAAAACACCAAATTGTATGGATTGGTTTCCAACCTATATTGGTCACCTCTGCTCTGAATTTCAGAAGTGTGCGATCACGACTATCAAAACTTCTCGAGTAAATCAATTGGACACGAATAATAACATTCCACTACATGGAAATCTACATAAAACTGAATTATACTACCCTACATTAAGGTTTCGTCTCTGCAGAGAAAACAGTCAGAGGCTACTAGAATTCGCAATCGAGGAAATATTAAGTCATTATAGCCTCGAAATTCTATTGTGACCGGAACATGTGAGATTCAAGTATTTTTGTCAATATTTTGTGACTTTCAGAGTTCCAAGACATGTGCTCCACAACACCAGTTTTGAAATTTCCTGGTTTGTAATTAGTAGATGAACACTGAACTGAAGTGGATTCTCAGATTACTGAAAACATAAAAAATACGCTTTGTTCACTCAGGCCAATAGTTAGTTTGAGAAGATAGCAGGAGTACGACGACAGTGTCCTCTCCACCTGTAGTGAGATGAATCATGAGTATGTGGTGATTACGAAAACAGGCATATGTTGGACCACTGAGTTGTCTAAGACATACATATTTTATATTAATGAAATTAATGATTCAGTTATCAATCATATCAAGAAAACACGAAGATTTCCATGAAGAACTGACAAGTTTGATGGGAATTGGATTGTGGAATTTCAAATAATCTTTTCTCTATAACCATTAAAAAATACGCCAAAATTAACGCTGAGAAGCGATACATGTATGACAGCCAATGGTGTATTTCCTAAACTTAAAAAAAATTCTGAGAATTGAGCGAGATTGAGCTTTTGCCTTCGCATTAATATCTACCCATTCTCTGTTTTGACTACGAACAAACTTTCATGAAGGGTTTAGTGCACTGAAAACGGAAGATTAGCCGCATTTCGTTAACTTTCAAATGCCTGTGGTCCTTCGATTCCGGATTTCTTTTTAATGTTAAGATGATATTAATCAATTCAAATCAAAGTAAATTAGAAAAAAGGTTTTTACGCTTGAAAGACTATAGTCAAATCGAACGGGAAAATTACTCAAGAATTTCTTATTCTCTCCTTCTGAAAAAGTCGTTCAATTCATTCTTCGTGCACGCACACCACTTATTATCAAATCTTGTATGATACTGTCACTCACCTTGTATATTAATTATCCTCTGCCAGGAGTCGCGGTGAACTTTTTTCAAACCACTGCGCTCATCTTCCCGTGGATTGCTCAATTGACTCTTCTCATCTAATACACAGTAAAAGTGAGATATATTTCTGTGTTCAAATGATGCAAATTGCATTTACTTTCATTGAAAGGTAAACCAAATTTGGTGAAAACAGAATAACGTTTGATAGAGTAAATGTAAGTCTACTGGACACGCCCTGCTATTCGATTAGCAGTAGAACTCTCAGTTTACAACTTATTCTAAATAATTTTACCTAGTTATCTCTTCAATTTTTGTAGAACAAAATAAAGTCAAAACACATCTGAAGAAAAATATATATTCACGAAACGTGAAACATAAGCGCTGAAATGAACAAAATTGACTTCATGACTGAATTTTTGTGAAAGACCAGTGATATTGATTTTAAATAGCTGAACGCAGAAAATCCAGGGTTCGCTACCTATACTGCTAAGAATGAATTGTGACTGGAGCGAAACAGCGAACCAGTAAAGCATGTATATCTATCGGTGAGTTAGTTCACAAATTTATTTTTTTCCCTGTGAGAAGCATGTAATTTGTATATCAAATGAAGTCCGTGTTTCGTTCAAATCAGCAGCCTCTATTCATTATATTCACTTCATTGAAACATATTCACCACCCAATTCTTCTTATGTCTCATTCAAAGTAACTGATTTCCCTCAAGAATTCAATAACAGCAGAGTGTATTTTGTGTGAAAAATGATATCATTACATTCCTAAGATATAATTGAACGATGCTGAAATCCGCTTAGTAACCAATTATCCATTCATCTATATGAAAGCGTCATACTGAAAACGCTTCTTCATCCTATAGAATCAAGACACTTTAGGCATTTTTTTCGAATTCAAATATCTTTTAAATTGAAGGTCTTTTCTTTAAGCTTTTTTTCGCAGTTTATTAATAAGAAAACTATGATACGCAATATGATCAATCAATCCCTAAGATATTTTCAGTTTCACATTTGTACAATCTTATATTTATTGATGAATTGAAACTGACAATTAATAACACGTTCATTATACTTTACCCAATTTCCAAATTCCTCGCGTATTTTGAGTACTTTAGAAGAAACGATACATTTTATGTCTCTGAAAGGCAGTAGGTATAATCTAATGAAAGGCAGATTCAATGCACACCTGCATTTTCGTAATATACAGTTATTATGCAGATCACTTCAAGCCATCACTTGAAACCACATTCCTACTACAGTGCAAAGAAAGACAAAGGAGGAATAAGCGATCAGTGTATACGCGTCTGAATACATTAAATATCAAGATTTAACACCAAAATAAATGCTCACATGAAGCTGACTAAATAGCATTATTACAAGACAGAGTTCATCTGAAAAGTTCACATAAAATGAAATAAGTGGAAAGTCAAACACAATCAAGAAGATAATAGTGTATTTTTAGAGAAGAGATATCATAATTGACACTAGTCTCATGAGTGAATTCGGTTATTACTATTGAAGTGTATGCTCAGATTAAGAGAAATTGATTTTTCACACAAAATGAGGCCTAATTGCTAAAGACTCAGAATAATGTTGTATACGCCCATCTGTATTTGTGGACATTTAGATGCAAAGATCAACTACTCCACGCTACGAATGCATGTCCGTACGTGAAAACTGGTGTGTGATATTGAATGTGACCTATGAAATGAAACGAATTCGCAGGAATAAATTATCATTGAATCTTAGAACCCTTAGTCAACTTCAGATTAATTGTAAAGGCTTTAATGTGTATTATAGCATAATCTGTTTTTCATGTGTGCTGCTGGTCAGTGAGTGATCTGTTATTAACCAACTAACAAAACATATCAAATCTTTTTACAGAATTGCGGTGAATAGCTACTATGACTTCGAGCGATTTGTAGATGAAAGTATTTCGGCGAAAAATATAAACTGTCACTAGTGGAATGTATTAAAACTTTCCAACAAAAGGATCAACTCGAAATACAGATTTCAGAAACATTCTGTGATCCAATGAATGCGAGTGAGTATTTGCTTGGTAGAAATATATTTTGTTGACGCATCGTGGCTCAATACTTGTCAACTCCGTCAACTAGTGATTTAAAGACGTCACCTGTGAGGCAAAGTTTCATTGACCATTGAATTCCAACCAAATGACTGAATGAAAATGTTACCCTATAGAAAGCTGTACTTACCGTTTCTGTTATCTTTTGAGTGTTTTGATGCGTTTTGTTAACTCGCTGTTTATGAAAATGATACAAGAATTAGGCCTGGCATGATTTCCCCTCTCCTTTCAGCTGAGTTGGCCTTTATGATGAACATAACACTGAAACTGTAGGGTCATCAACAATTAGGAATCAATCTACTCCATTTAAGTTAGTTATAAATGATGAAGGTCCCTGAGGTAACGAATGATGTCGGATAAACTGCTAGTTTATGATGAAATTTCATGATGTTGATGCTAAATCATTTAGTTTGTCACTGCTACTAATGCTTTCGCATACCTAATCTACCACTCAACTCGAAAAAGTAGTGCGAAATAAAAAAGACAAAACCTCTGATCCCTAGAATCATTCGATAAAAACTACCGTTGTTTGCAAGGACATTCACGTACTCCATCGATTAATCAGTTTTTACTTAGGCTACACATTGACAGTAAAATTCATGTACTGATTGTTCTAAAAATCAAATATCTGCAGATTTCTTTTTCGGCCGAAGCGTATTTGATAAAAATTTTAAGAAATTTGACTGAGTAAATGTGACAGCTTTCGACTTTGTTTTTGATTTTATTAATATGAGAGATTTTATTGAAATCCAATCAAATGACTGAATAAAAATGTTACCCTATAGAAAGCTGTACATACCGTTTCTGTTATCTTTTGAGTGTTTTAATGCGTTTTGTTAACTCGCTGTTTATGAAAATGATACAAGAATTAGGCCTGGCATGATTTCCCCTCTCCTTTCAGCTGAGTTGGCCTTTATGATGAACATAACACTGAAACTGTAGGGTCATCAACAATTAGGAATCAATCTACTCCATTTAAGTTAGTTATAAATGATGAAGGTCCCTGAGGTAACGAATGATGTCGGATAAACTGCTAGTTTATGATGAAATTTCATGATGTTGATGCTAAATCATTTAGTTTGTCACTGCTACTAATGCTTTCGCATACCTAATCTACCACTCAACTCGAAAAAGTAGTGCGAAATAAAAAAGACAAAACCTCTGATCCCTAGAATCATTCGACAAAAAACTACCGTTGTTTGCAAGGACATTCACGTACTCCATCGATTAATGAGTTTTTACTTAGGCTACACATTGACAGTAAAATTCATGTACTGATTGTTCTAAAAATCAAATATCTGCAGATTTCTTTTTCGGCCGAAGCGTATTTGATAAAAATTTTAAGAAATTTGACTGAGTAAATGTGACAGATTTCGACTTTGTTTTTGATTTTATTTATATGAGAGATTTTATTTTACAGTAAAATGAGATAAGACGATATCAAGCCTATCTTATAGATTTCTACAGAATCAAATTTCAAAATACATCTGAAACCCTGGGAGAAATAAGCGATTTGTGAAAATAATAGAATCAAAATTCAAAATTTGATCAGAGCATTCGATACTAGAGGTTTTGTAAATATTTTTGCAATGCCTCCAAACACTTTCATTTTTTTCTTTTGTGTGGAGACATTACATTATTCACACATTCACTACTTTTAAGTTTGAAGATAACTTGGAAGAACATTGTCACTTCGTTTTAGAATAAAGCGTGTTCAATACCCTCAAGATTAACCTTCGTAAAATTTTCATCAACACGCCTTGACTGACAGTGGAGAATCCAGAAATTTGCTTCGTTTCAACACTCAGTGCATACAGTCTGGTGCTTGCCAGTTTGTAGCGTGAAGGACACCGAGCTGACGTGCGGAGATTAACACTGAATGTCTCTAAAACAAGCTGGAAGGAAATCAACATAACCGCTTCAGTAAGAAACAAAAAATAAGGTAAGAAATAGCCGTCATCAGACATCAGAAGACCAGTTTACAAACAAAGATAGCGGAGGTTGAACGACTGCAAAGATAAACACCGAATACGAGATGCTCTTTTGAATCCATAGAGCAATGAAGAAAGGGTTGTAGAAGTTTCCTGCGAAAAATCAAAAGCTTTTTGTGGCAAACATGTAACGAAAGCAAGACAGGATGCAGGTACAACAGTCTCGAGAGCTCTACACATAATATCCAGCTCTTTATCCGGAAAATATTTGAACACAGGTAAATACAGTTTAAAATATTTAATTTCACCTAATTAGCAACCGACGGATACAGCGAACACCAGAGGTTGACGCCGTGCGCAAAATCCTTGCAGTGGAATCAGACTGGGAAGTTCATTTCACTCGGAACTGTGGCTATTTCTCTTTTTTTGTAAACAACACTTTGTATGGATTGGCTTCCAACCTGGATTGGTCACTTCTGCTGTGAATTTTAGAAGTATGATCACGATTATCAAAACTTCTCGAACAAATCATTTGCACACGAATAATAATATCCCAATACATGGAAATCCAAATAAGTTTTGAATACCATTACTCAACATTAAGGTTTCGGCTCTGCAGAGAAAATTTACAAAGGCTAATAGATTTCACATACGAGGAAACATTAAGTCATTACAGCCTCGAAGTTCTTTTGTGACCGGAGCATGTGAGATTCAGGTATTTTTTGTCATCAGTTTGTGACTTTCAGAATTCCAAGACATTTGCTCCACAACACCAGTTTTGAAATTTCCTGGTTTGAAATTAGTAGATGAACACTGAACTGAAGTGGATTCTCAGATTACTGAAAATATTAAAAAATACGCTTTGTTCACTCAGGCCAATAGTTAGTTTGAGAAGATAGCAGGAGTAAGACGACAGTGTCCTCTCCACCTGTAGTGAGATGAACCATGAGTATATGGTGATTACGAAGACAGGCATATGTTGGACTGCTGAGTTGTCTAAGACATACATATTTTATATTGATGCAATTAATGATTCAGTTATCAATGATATCAAGGAAACACGAAGACTTTCATGAAGAACTGTCAAGTTGAATAGGAATTGCATTGTGAAATTCCAAATAATCTATGGTGTATTTCCTAAACTTGAAGAATTCTGAGAATTGAGCGAGATTGATCTTTTGCCTTCGCAGTAATATCTACCCATTCTCTGTTTTGACTACGAACAAACTTTCATGAAGGGATTAGTGCACTGAAAACGGAAGATTAGCCGCATTTCGTTAACTTTCAAATGCCTGTGATCCTTGGATTCCGGATTAATTTTAATGTAACGATGATACTACACAATTCAAATCAAAGTAAATTAGAAAAAAGGTTTCTACGCTTGGAAGCCTATAGTCAAATCGAACGGGAAAATTACTCAAGAATTTCTTATTCTCTCTTTCTGAAAAAGTCGTTCAATTCATTCTTCGTGCACATACCCCACATATTATCAAATCTTGTATGATACTGTCGTTCACCTTGTATATAAGGTCTCATCTGCCAGAAGTCGCGGCCCTCATCTTCCCATGGATTGCTCAATTGACTCTTCTCATCTAACACACAGTAAAAGTGAGATATATTTCTGTGTTCAAATGATGCAAATTGCATTTACTTTCATTGAAAATTAAACCAAATTTGGTGAAAACAGAATAACGTTTGATAGAGTAAATGTAAGTCTACTGGACACGCCCTGCTATTCGATTAGCAGTAGAACTCTCAGTTTACAACTTATTCTAAATAATTTTACCTAGTTTGATCTTCAATTTTTTTAGGACAAACTAAAGTCAAAACACATCTGAACAAATGTATATATTCAAGAAACGTGAAACATAAGCGCTGAAATGAACAAAATTGACTTCATGACTGAATTTTTGTGAAAGACCAGTGATATTGATTTTAAATAGCTGAACGCAGAAAATCCAGGGTTCGCTACATATACTGCTAAGAATGAATTGTGACTGGAGCGAAACAGCGAACCAGTAAAGCATGTATATCTATCGGTGAGTTAGTCCACAAATTTATTTTTTTCCCTGTGAGAAGCATGTAATTTGTATATCAAATGAAGTCCGTGTTTCGTTCAAATCAGCAGCCTCTATTCATTATATTCACTTCATTGAAACATATTCACCACCCAATTCTTCTTATGTCTCATTCAAAGTAACTGATTTCCCTCAAGAATTCAATAACAGCAGAGTGTATTTTGTGTGAAAAATGATATCATTACATTCCTAAGATATAATTGAACGATGCTGAAATCCGCTTAGTAACCAATTATCCATTCATCTATATGAAAGCGTCATACTGAAAACGCTTCTTCATCCTATAGAATCAAGACACTTTAGGCATTTTTTTCGAATTCAAATATCTTTTAAATTGAAGGTCTTTTCTTTAAGCTTTTTTTCGCAGTTTATTAATAAGAAAACTATGGTACGCAATATGATTAATCAATCCCTAGGATATTTTCAGTTTCACATTTGTACAATCTTATATTTATTGATGAATTGAAACTGACAATTAATAACACGTTCATTATACTTTACCCAATTTCCAAATTCCTCGCGTATTTTGAGTATTTTAGAAGAAACGATACATTTTATGTCTCTGAAAGGCAGTAGGTATACTCTAATGAAAGGCAGATTCAATGCACACCTGCATTTTCGTAATATACAGTTATTATGCAGATCACTTCAAGCCATCACTTGAAACCACATTCCTACTACAGTGCAAAGAAAGACAAAGGAGGAATAAGCGATCAGTGTATACGCGTCTGAATACATTAAATATCAAGATTTAACACCAAAATAAATGCTCACATGAAGCTGACTAAATAGCATTATTACAAGACAGAGTTCATCTGAAAAGTTCACATAAATAAGTGGAAAGTCAAACACAATCAAGAAGATAATAGTGTATTTTTAGAGAAGTGATATCATAATTGACACTAGTCTCATGAGTGAATTCGGTTGTTACTATTGAAGTGTATGCTCTTATTATGAGAAATTGATTTTTCACACAAAATGAGGCCTAATTGCTATAGCCTCAGAATAATGTTGTATACGCCCATCTGTATTTGTGGACATTAACATGCAAAGATCAACTACTCCACGCTACGAATGCATGTCCGTACGTGAAAACTGGTGTGTGATATTGAATGTGACCTATGAAATGAAACGCATTCGCAGGAATAAATTTTCATTGAATCTTAGAACCCTTAGTCAACTTCACGTCAATTGTAAAGGCTTTGATGTGCGTTATAGGATAATCCGTTTTTCATGTGTGCTGCTGATCAATGAGTGATATGTTATTAACCAACTATCATAAAATATCAAATCTTCCTAAAGAATTGCGGTGAATAGCTACTATGACTTCGAGCGATTTGTAGATGAAAGTATTTCGGCGAAAAATACAAACTGTCACTAGTGGAATGTATTAAACCTTCCAACAAAAGGATCAACTATAAATACAGATTTCAGTTTACAGAATAAAATTCAAATATAAAAAAATCATGGTTTTTTGTCTATAAGATAATAAGATGGTGAATATAAATTGTGCAATTAGTCATAATAGTAGTAATGAAAATAATAATAGTAATAATAATAATGGTCTTATCAATAATAAGGATGAAAAAGCAAGTCAATCTGTGATAACACGAATGATCCATCCTTATTATTCATGAGACCATTATTATTATTACTATTATGATTGCCATTACTAGTATTATGACTAATTGCACAATATATATTCACCGTCATTTTATCCTATAGACAAAACACCATGATTGTTTTATATTTGAATTTGTGTTTGTAAACTTATGTATATTAGAGTTAAGCCTGATGAGATCTAATTGAAAACAATATTGTTCGCTTACATGTGTTGTTCTAAATTTTACTATGGGAATATTAAATATATTGAAAACACCACATTGTATGGTTAGTTTCCAACCTATATTGGTCACCTCTGCTGTGAATTTCAGAAAAATTCATGTACTGATTGTTCTAAAAAAATCAAAAATCTGCAGATTTCATTTTCAGTCAAAGCGTATTTGATAAAAATTTTAAAAAATTTGACTGAGTAAGTGTGACAGCTTTCGACTTTGTTTTTGATTTTATTTTACAATAAAGTGAGATAAGACGATATCGATCCTATCTTATAGATTTCTACAGAATCAAATTTCAAAATACATCTGAAACCCTGGGAGAAATAAGCGATTTGTGAAAATAATAGTATCAAAATTCAAAATTTGATCAGAGCATTCGATACTAGAGATTTTGTAAATATTTTTGCAATGCTTTCAAACCCTATCTTTTTTCATTTGTGTGGAGACATTACATTCTTCACACATTCACTACTTTTAAGTTTGAAGATAACTTGGAAGAACATTGTCACTTCGTTTTAGAATAAAGCGTGTTCAATCCCCTCAAGATTAACCTTCGTAAAATTTTCATCAACACGCCTTGACTGACAGTGGAGAATCCAGAAATTTGCTTCGTTTCAACACTCAGTGCATGCAGTCTGGTGCTTGCCAGTTTGTAGCGTGAAGGACACCGAGCTGACGTGCGGAGATTAACACTGAATGTCTCTAAAACAAGCTGGAAGGAAATCAACATAACCGCTTTAGGAAGAAACTAACAATAAGGTAGGAAATAGGAAATTTCATCTTAACGAAATTATTATTTCAGCTTTCAATCATATCAAGAAAATACGAAGATTCTTATGATAAACTGACAAGTTGGATGGGAATTGGATAGTGGAATTTCAAATTATCTTTTCTCTATTACGATTAAAATATACGCGAAAATTAACGCTGAGAAGTGATCCATCTATATCAGCCTGTGGTGTATTTCTTAAACTTAAAGAACTCTGAGAATTGAGCGATATTGAGCTTTTGCCTTCGCATTATTATCTACTCAATCTTCGATTTCACTACTAACGAACTTTCACGAAGATCTTAGTGCACTGAAAACTGAAGATCAGCCTCATTCCGTTAACTTTAAAATGCATGAGTCCCTGAAATTTCGGATTTCTTCGTAATGTAAAGAGAATGCTACAAAACTGAAATCAAAGTAAATTAGAAAAAAGGTTTCTACGCTTGAAAGACAAATCGAACCAGAAAATTACTCAAGAATTTCTTATTCTCTCTTTCTGAAAATGTCGTTGAATTCATTCTTCGTGCACGTACACCACTTATTATCAAATCTTGTATGATACTGTCATTCACCTTGTATATTAAGTCTCCTCTGCCAGGAGTCGCGGTGAACTTTTTTCAAACCACTGCGCTCATCTTCCCGTGGATTGCTCAATTGACTCTTCTCATCTAACACACAGTAAAAGTGAGATATATTTCTGTGTTCAAATGATGCGAATTTCATACAATTTCATCGAAAGGTAAACCAAATTTGGTGAAAACAGAATAACGTTTGATAGAGTAAATGTAAGTCTACTGGACACGCCCTGCTATTCGATTAGCAGTAGAACTCTCAGTTTACAACTTATTCTAAATAATTTTACCTAGTTATCTCTTCAATTTTTGTAGAACAAAATAAAGTCAAAACACATCTGAAGAAAAATATATATTCACGAAACGTGAAACATAAGCGCTGAAATGAACAAAATTGACTTCATGACTGAATTTTTGTGAAAGACCAGTGATATTAATTTTAAGTAGCTGAACGCAGAAAATTTAGGGTTCGCTACCTATACTGCTAAGAATGAATTGTGACTGGAGCGAAACAGCGAACCAGTAAAGCATGTATATCTATCGGTGAGTAAGTCCACAAATTTATTTCTTTTCCCTGTGAGAACCATGTAATTTGTATATCAAATGAAGTCCGTGTATCGTTCAATCAGCAAACTCAATTCATCATCTTCACTTCTGTGAAACATATTCACCACCCAAATCTTCTAATTTCACGTTTTAAATAACTAATCTCCCTGTAGAATTCAAACACAGCAGGGTGTATCTTGTGTGAGAAATGATAATGATGTATTCCTGAAATATAAATGAACGATGCTGAAATCCACTTAGTAGCTTATTATCCATTCATCAACATGAAAGCTTCATACTGAAAACGCCTCTTCATCCTATAGAAGCAAAGCACTTCAGCCATTTTTTCGAAGTCAAACATCTGTTGAATTGAAGATCCTTTCACTGAGCAATTTCTTTAGCAGTTTATCAACAACAAAACTATGAAACGTAATATGGCTAATCAATCACTGAGATATTTCCAGTTTTACACTTGTAAAATCTTATATTATTTTGTTGAATCGAAACTGACAATTAATAACATGTTCATTATGAAATTATTTTCCTTTATGTAGACCGCAGTTTCTTACTAGGCTTTTTTAATTTTGTTTGAGATTGAAGTATATTGAACTTGGTATTTCGTTACTTGAAGTTAACTGTGTTCAAGAATTAATTAAATGGGTTTGCTTATTAGAAATTCGCATTCAATGTGTTCATCAATACTAGTAGATTTTCAACTGTATAAAATGATGTATTTTTACCAAGGCTGACAGTAGATAATATTTTTGGTTGTATTAGAGATTCCATCTAACTTTGTAATAACCATCTCTTATTCCATAGATCAATATCTTTGTCCTGATATTTGTATTTATTCTGTTGAATTAATGAATATTACTTGTCGTTGTTGCTTTCCTTGCAATTTTAGTGCATCTGTTTATCCTTTCGTGCGTTATCCCAATAAGTGAGTATTATATTCAGTTAATTGTAAAATCCGTGACTTCTTTATTTTGGAACATTAATTTCCTGATTTTATTTCAAAATAAACGCAAAATATCGTCAGTGGTACCGACATTTCTCCACTTCGCAAAGCGGAACCTGTCGCAACTCAAAGTCTTCAGTCTAATCTTACACTGGTCTCGTCTAATTAAGAACCAAACAAATAAAAAAGCCACCAAATTCCTCAGAATCAATTATTGATACTTTCCTTTTCAATCCTTCATATTGCATGGTTTACTTACTTCCCAAGAGATCTAGCACTACCTATTCTCGCAATTTGCTTCTTCAAACCCAGTCATAGTGAATATCTATGTTTTGAACACTAAGTGGACATCACTAACTAAAAGCGACAGAATAAAGCTTCAGGTGGTTATTTCTTGGCATTTGAAACATTATTATAGGTGCTAAGAGACATGCTATCGAGGTGCTTGGGTACTGCGCCAAACATAACTCTACCAATGTGTACCATATACAACTATAAATGGGATGAGACCTGTAATAGACAAGTATTGAAGAACTCAGTGGTTATCTCATTCCAAAATTACTGCAAAACTGCGGAATGTGTTGATTCAAACTTATTTTTTCCAAGCATTTTGTGATCAACACATTATACACCTAGGCCTTCAGTTAATGCTAAGACAATATTTCTATATTGTCTGATGTGCTATATTCACTGACTAATTAGCAGATTGTTCCAACTGACTAAAATTGTAAGGAACAGCAACCACATTTGTTTATGCAATTTGAAGAATAACTTACCCATTATGATTTTCTTATAAATATCATGCATTTGCAATAATGATTGCTGGCTCATTTCATTAGATTATTGAAGGCAACAGTCGAACTACTTATGAGTAATGTACATTGTTCATGAATGTTTTGAGGCCTGAAACGTTAGTAAAATTCTGCCTAGTTAACAAAAGAAAATACAATAGCATTCTTCGTAAGCAGCGACTGGAATTCCACTAAAAATATATGTAGAACAGAAATCAGGAGAATTCGCTTCTTTGAACAAAAATCTGCCACGTAGGACCAGTAATGTTAGTTATGTAATGTGAATGGAAAGAGTGGAATGCTGTGCTCCTATTGGCGAGGAACAAAGAGTACTAGAAGAAAGTATGCCTTTTCTCGCGATTAACTAGCAAGGCCGAGTTAGAAATAAATGCTGAGTACACTTTCTTAACACACTAATTCAAGTTCGCTTAGATATACACGGTCTGGTTTTGCATGTAAAAAAGTGAACTCTCCTAAGTAATTTTTCAGATTTGAAACAGTATTAGGCAAACAGATTCTTAAGAATTCATGCCTCAGACGGTGATATTAAGTAAGTGGCTCCTCAACAACACATTTAATAAAGTAAGCTGCCTGAGTGAATTACTTCAACTGAGATTAATTCAGCAATGGTAATCTTATTTATTTATGGTCACTATGTTGAGAAAATATATATTTTATTTTGATTCATTCATCTTTGACAGGTGAAACGTTAATTGTTATTATTTTGATTTTATAACCCTACGAAGCTAATTAATTTCGTGATGAAAGTTTTATTTTGACATTCCGTAGCACTGAAGAAAATTCATTAAAATCGAATGTTTTCAGACCACGTTGAACTCCTGAGATGAAGCATGTACATACATAATGCAAGTTTAGTAACTCGGCTCTTTGTAAATATCATATCTTTCACACCTGGCTCGACATTTGTCTCAATATTCAGCTCACCTCTTGTTATTGATTTTCTAATAATATTTTCATTCTGCATTCTGCCTTTGATAAAAATATTATTGAAATGTTAGATGTAAAATACCGAAACCATCCGATAAAGACATTGCACTCAAACCAACATGACCACTTCATTCAGTTAAATGCGGAGCAAAACATCCAACATCAGAATAACACAAGATCAACAACATTTACAATAAAGACATTGTACTACTCGTAAGAAATGCTACACTGACCTTCGCATAACATAAAATAGCGAGAGAAATACATCATACATATTTTCAATAACCGGCAATCGTAGATAACGACTAGTACGAATGTGACTGGTAAAAGGTGTACAAATGTCTAACATTGGTAGTACTATATTAATCAGTAATAACCCCATTAATAAGACTATTTTCTGAATAAGTATTTGCTAAACACGGAGGTTGATGCTGATCAGAATCATCACTAACTGAAGAAACAGTCACAAGTGGCCGAAAAACATTTCATCGTTGTACCATTAAAGTTGTCTCTTTCATGTTTTGTTTTATTCCTCTGAGTATGACTGATTTTGTAGGCATTCCAATAATTTTGTGGTATATCTAAACTAGTGACCATAAGTTTAGTTTATCAGAGGAGACTTCATTAAAACTATTTTTACAAACATACCAAACTTTCCATTTCCCTTGTGTTCCACTGTAATAACTATTAGACCATTCCTCATATTCCTTGGTTTTTAAGCTGAGTAACTACTTTGTGAAAATACTCACAGAATAGTATTTACAACAACCAAGTAAAACATAACCCATTGTAGCTCGGTATTCGCTGAAATTTATCGAATGTTATCCATTTCGCTATGTGTCGTTATAGAATACGATACTACTTTCACTCAATGTTTGAACAAACGTTCATATATGATAACGCATGAATGGATAATAAAAGGGCGAATAAGGTTAATTATCAGCAATTTCAGATTCACCGTTAGACTCCACGTCCTCTGAATCTTTTACTTTAGGTAGAGGTGAATTGATCGTTTTGGTAAAACCCACCATCTTTAAGACGTATCAGGGTAATTATAAAATACTGACTTGAAATGAATCAGAAAAAGATACTTTAGTCAAAAAGTCTTTGAGGGTAATGTGAAATTGATAATGAGCACATTCAGTTGAGTGACTAACAATGATATTACTTGGGAACCTGAAACTCAATAGAATCAACAAGGATTAGACAAATAAAATAGTGGCTTAGATTCGACGCAAATTTTCAAGTAATTTGTAGTGATCTCAAATACTTTTTCATCTTTATGCATTTGAATAGGGCACACCAACGATTTGAATAGAGCCTGTTGAGGTTATCGACTGGCGATTATGTTTATAATTCACTGATCTATTCCCCAATGGACAAACTTTTCACTGACATTTGTTTTGATATGTTTGAAATTGACACTGTTTATGTGTTATATCACTGTAACTTCTGAGAGACACGTTTTATTCTTAGAGCTCCTTGTCATGCTGGTCAATCACCTTAAAACTTTTCTTGCACATACACACTCTCATTTGCGAAATAGCAAACCGTCTGCAAAAGTGTCTGACGTTGATAATACTTTGTACGAAACAACGATAATCACACCGACTGTTTCAAAGTTCCATATTATTTGTTTGATATTTTTTCCAATTTCAAATGCAGGCATACTGGGCTGATGAGCTGCAGGAGAATTTGTTGCTTATTACCACTGTAATCTGTTCACACGTCTGGATACTGTCCCTCATGTAGCTTTCCTCCTAGAGAGTTTTCCATATATGCAGGAACAATGTTGTACGTAGCTAATAACACACTGTTTTCCGAGAGTTAGTTTGTGGGGATTCGGCTTAGACTATCGCCACTTAAGTCCTCTAGCTCCTAACTCAAGAGAGTTTCATAATTGCTTAAAATCCAAATTTGTTGATACAGAAAGCATTTTGGCTGCAACGCACTTAAAGATCTGGATATATGATGTATTATTGCCAGCATAATTAACTTGAAACCTGACCATGGGTCGAAATCGGTGGTGATGATTTACTAAAACACTCTCCCATAGTTAACAAACCTTTCTTCATCAGATCGTCTTACAATGTGAGAGAAATGGTGAGAATTCAAGATAAACTAAATGAGGTCATCTTTCTTAACCTACTTTTAGCCCACCTTATAATTATCGAAAAGTCGAAAACAATCTTCAATACATGCGTCAGCATTACACAAATGATTATGTCGCATTCTGTACACTATGTCATTTGCGTGTATATTGACATGCGCTTTGAACGTTAGGCTAAAGAAGATATACTCAAGTGTTTTGAAAAACAGATACGCTGAGGTAGCAGACTGACGACTTTGTCTATAGCAAAATAATTAATTTATTATAATCACAAGAGTGATATCGAGACAGATTTCGACAGTATTTATGAAAAAAGTCAGAGTAACACACTCAAATAATATTACTATTTATCTATTATAATTACCTTGCCTGTACTTGGCTATGCTCATCT
>OX235277.1:19548083-19577787 GCA_944472155.2 Trichobilharzia szidati | reverse complement strand
GATAGATTAAGTAGAAGTGAAATTGAGTGAATAAGTTGGATGACGTAACATGAATGACTAGAAACTGAGCGTTGTTCAGGTCAGTAACAGTGGTAGTGGGGTGTAGAGATGGAATCGGGTGGGGGTAGAGAACAAGAAAGTTGAAAATGTAAAATGTTACAATTGAGAAGACAAAATAATATTAATGAAGAGACAGAAGAAAAGATTAAGTAGAATTTACATGTCGGCTAATAAGATAGAATACGTCCATTGCAAGTGTAGTGATTGAACGAACTTCTTCTGTATGCAGAGTTCAGGACTTAGCAAGTGGATCGCCATTGCTTCTGCAGTTTGAAGAAGTCTGATTCGTACACCTTTAGGGAGACTACTTCTTACTCTGTAGACGACTTTGAAGTTTGTTTGCGGTGTAGCTTGGTGTCCGGATTCGATCAGATGTTCTAAGATGGAACTGCGGGGGCATCGATTTTCTCCTTTATAAAACCATGCTGGTAAGTGCTCGGTGATACGTTTGGAAAGCGAGCGCTGGGTACGGCCAACATACCTGGCTCCACACGAGCAGGTGAATTGATAAATGCACATTGATGAGGCCAGCAGCGGTAGCTTATCCTTCACGTTCACATGAATCATAGGTTTTGTGGAGAAGGTTAGTCGTAGTTCAGCTGCGAAGAAGGTCTTCTTAAGTGTTTTCGATTGAGTCAATAAAGTCGAATGAATCTCGAACTGTGTGACAGGAAACTTGTTTTCTGATTGGTTCAAGTAGATCTGCTAACCATTGAGCTGTGCCGTGATAGGGTGAATTGGTCATGTCGAGGATCGGTCGAAGAGGGATACCCTTCTTGTGTACTTTCGGGAGTCCGTAAAGTCGTGGTATATTTGAGCCAGACGGTCTAAGGGATTCAAACATTTCGTTGCTGATGAAGGATTCAGTCTTCAACTTACGAAGGGTGTCCGTTAACTTTTGTTCGGTTTGTTCAGTCATGTTTTTCTCATTGATCGGTTTTGTGAATTTGCATTCATCGGATAGTATAGTCAGCATTTTACTGATATAGTCCTCGCGATTCATGATTACGATTCCTCCGCCTTTATCAGGACGTAATATCATAATCTCTTCGTTTTTCATAAGTTCTTTCAGCTCCTTATGGTGCCTCTTCGTCAAGATGGACCTTCCGTTGTGTTTGGTATTTATAAACTTGTGACAACAGTCGAGGATTGATGCTTTGAATTGTTGTAGGTTTTCGTCTGATGTAGGTGTGAGATCGTAAGTTTGGTTTAGTAGATTTTCGAACTGAACCTGGCATTGTAGCTTGTCAGTACTTGGTGGTTTTACGCAGAATTTTGGACCTAGAGATAGAGCCTCTAGTTGAGTAGTAGACAGTGTGATGTCTGAAAGATTGAATACGTACTTTTCTGGATTGCTTGGGAACGGAGATTCGGTATTAATTGTAGGCTTTAGGCTTTTGAGAAGATCTGCTTTAGTCTTGTTACATTCTTTCTGAGTGACTTGTTGTACATATTCTTCGAAGAAATGGCGTAGTTCTTGATCTAAGTCTTCGACTGCATGAGCTCTTGAATAGACGTTTCGCTCTAGCTCAGGGACGCGTGATTGAATGGAGTCGATGTTGTTTCGTGTGTGTCGTCTGAGTGTTCTTGTATTCGGTTGGATGTGGTTGCGTCTCAGTGACTTCCAATACATCTTTGGATACTCATGTCGATCTATACAATCTCTTAAGAAATCAATCTTTGTCTTCGCTACCGCAAGCTTGACGGAGTAACGCAGGAAACCATCCAGCTCCTTCACCGTCACTGGGTCCTTGTAACGTTTGAGTAGATTGAAAATCCCCATTGAGTCATATGAAAAAGAGAAGACATTCAGCGAAGAGACTCTTTTCGGCGAATTCATTCACATAGCTGTACAATCGCATTTATATATAAATATTTGTGTGTGTGTGTGTACATGAGGTTTGTCAAGTTTGGGTAATTGATTAGTTAATACAAGAATGATGTAGTATAGAGACAAAGTTAATCAGACAGCAACTAAAGTAAGACTGAGTTAAAAAAAATGGATGACGTAATATAATTGGCTAAAATGTTACTACCCCACTACCACTGTTACTGACCTGAACAACGCTCAGTTTCTAGTCATTCATGTTACGTCATCCAACTTATTCACTCAATTTCACTTCTACTTAATCTCTACCTGTAATTACCTCTGTTGCTATCCTGACCTAAGTTGTAACATTTTAGCCAATTATATTACGTCATCCATTTTTTTTAACTCAGTCTTACTTTAGTTGCTGTCTGATTAACTTTGTCTCTATACTACATCATTCTTGTATTAACTAATCAATTACCTAAACTTGACAAACCTCATGTACACACACACACAAATATTTATATATAAATGCGATTGTACAGCTATGTGAATGAATTCGCCGAAAAGAGTCTCTTCGCTGAATGTCTTCTCTTTTTCATATGACTCAATGGGGATTTTCAATCTAATCAAACGTTACAGTAATTCTTTGCAAGTGAATTCTCTTATACAGTATGCAAGGAAGGTTTATATCCGATGGTGGCTTTTCAAGCAGTTTTGTTTTTTAAATAAATTTTCATTTCAGTATATTGTAATTGATCAGTTAAGTTAAAGGATATCTTAAAGTTGGTTATAAAATCACAGAAATGACTGTCATTATGAAAATCAGTGAGGGACACACCTTGTACTCATTGAACAGTTGTGTGAATAAAAGGAGATGAACAGAGGAACCTTAATTTTCCCATGAAATATTGGGATGAATCTTATTAGGTTGGTATATAGGCGTATGCGTGACCACCAACCATGCGAAGTCAACACCGACGGTGTTTCAGGGATAGAGAAATTGCTGTGTCCTTGAATTACCAAGCGAGGCATCAGGGTTTTCGCCAAGAAACTCGGGAATGACTGCCTGAAAGCCAATGTGTTAATAGAAATCGTTCAATAACCTGAAATCGGTGTGCACATCTACATACAAGGCAGGAAACAAACGCTGAATATTTAAAACCGACATCAACTCACCACTTTCTATACGAGGCATCAACAACAACATTCCAATTAGGCCGTCGTCAACTTCATCCAAATGTGCTCTTGAGAGATATTGAAGATGACACGGCAGTCCAGAAACGGTCATCAGCTAAGAAAACTTTCATCCAACGAACGAAGGACCTACCTCTTAACAAATACTCCCAACGAAATGGAATAACTTTGCTACACTCCGAGAGAACAATTGATTAACGTCAAACATCAAACCTTCAAATGACACCCGCGTTTGAAATGATGCGTACATTGTCTAGGTTTGATGGCATAGATACCACATGATAAGGAAACAAAAAAAATACGGATAAATGCAGAACCGGCTTTAAATAAGTTCAGACTAATAAGTGAAATACAGACTTGATGTTGAAGCTGTTTGTTTCATTTGGAACTAAAAGACGAATAAAAATAACATCCGCATGTAAATGAATGTCAATATTACTAGGGCTATATATTTTATTGGACCTTATTAAGTTCTTTTCACCATCCTGTTATCACTTAAAAGTGGTCGTATGCTCCTTGATATGTATGCTAATTCTTACATTCTGAAACCTGTTTGTGACTCCTACTCAGCTGTACGCATTTTCAAATGTATTTCTTGTTTTCAGAAATATATTGTAAGTAGAACATTTCTCTGTTATAATGATAAGCAGTAACTTCACATTAAAATGTAATCTCGACAGCACAACATGCATCAATATGGGAAAGATACACTGATATTTGAGCATGAAACATATTGCATTACAAATATTTCTGAACTATTAATCCAGAGACTACTCTCATCAATAATTGTGCTATCTAGGATGATTTTTCTCTTCTCATAAGGGTGCAGAAAAGTTTAAAACTGAACGGTATAGACATACGATCACTGAATATTTATTTAATAATTCACAATCTAGTTATTCAGAGTGAAATATCATATGGAAGAAAATTATACGCTAATATAAACATCATTCTTATTTAAAGACAGCGCATGAAATATCAGATGTATAATCAGTACACTTCTCTAAAGTGCACTGTTGTTTATGAATTGGGTACCCAGGTTTTCATCACTTATCGATTAGTCACCTGTGAAATTATTCATACATTAATTCTGTGTGAAATACATTCATCTTCGTCTGCTTTGTCATTCTGAATGTGATTCTTGACGCATTTTATTGATACGTTATGTCACTTAAGTGACGAAATGTAAGTCTGCGTACCGTCTTTCGACGGAAAATCTACTCTTTGATACAGAATCTCTCAGATTTGTAAATAACACTGTTTAATATGATAACGAATAACTTTGTGATGTAAGTGATTACAGAATAACACAGAATGAATTTACGTTAACACCGGTGATCAATATGTTTTCATGGTGAGGTGTATTTGCCTTCATTCGCATAATTTTTAAAATGCGATTAATAACCAGCCCCAAAAATACACTTTGTCATTTAAGTAAAGGAGGGTGAGTGAATTTTAAAGTTTCTGAACTTGAATTTCTTGGATAGCTGCTTAATTTCTCTGGTTCGTATTTAACATCAATTGGTAAAAAAACAGAGTTCTATCAGTTTCGCTTATTGAATGAGGTCTTAGAATATCGTATTTACTACTGAAGTGAGGTATATTTTTCATATTATCAATAGTGTCCTATCTTATTTGTAGTCAAGGAGCCAACGTCAACGAGTGAGTGAAGAGTCAGATCGTTTCATTGATACGCCTACTTTCAGTTTTCACATTTACTTTATTTAGAGAAACCAAACATCATCTCCAATATTTCCGTTTGAGAACCACGAATTCTTTTAAAAAATGTGCTAACATTGAAAAGACTCAAAACTAGGTGATGCCATGAAACGTGACACATGAACTTAGGTTACTATTTGCAGTAGTAGATGTCTAATTGCAGTGCAATAAGTTTTTATAACAACTGAGTTGAGTCATTCAGCCAATAAAACAATCAAGACCTTGTTAGATGAGGTCACGAAATGGTAAAGAGCACTCGCCAATGTCAAAAACGTTGAATTGATGGCTCCGCAAACGATGAATGACAACCTCTGAATTCAAACTCCAGTTTACATTTTTATACAAGAGCAACAGTTGTGTTTTCAATTTAGACAGTGAGCAAATTTATGTACCTAATTCTGGAATAAATGAAACAGCCGAGATATCGTCAAGCTTATTGATGAGATGTCAGTGATCAAATATCGAATGTGTGGACCATCGAACGATTATTTTTCGATTAAAGCCGCATCTGAATAGATGCAGCACACACAAGTGAGTATGTGTAGAACCACACTTTCCATTACAGTAGGAAGAATGTATTTTGTAAATCAAAAATTGCATGAAGCCACAGATTCAGTGAAACCGGATTTATTCATCTGCAACAATACGTCTAAGAAGGGCATTGCTCTTGCATTAAGTGTGTCTACACGCTCATCATTAGATGCAAAAAGAAAGTATGCACACTGTCACTCGTCATCTTTCGAAGGTCGCACTATGAAAGTTTTGCACTTCCATTCGGATAACATTTAAGGATGGTGTACAAAATCATCATGGAAAATTCCCATTGTAACAAATCAAAACAAGTGATTCAGTGAAGAGACACTTTTCAGCGAATTTACCATCAAGCAGTACAACCGTACATATATGGCTTTTTAAGAAGTTAAATCCAGTGAAGGAAGTGAATCATAGGTGTGAATGGATAAAATAATAATAATAATAATATGAAATGCAGTTAAAACTAAAATGTTGGTGATTATAATCATCGATAAATGTCAAGTGGCCATACAATTAATGTCATATATAGAATGATTCATTGGATGGATAGAACTTGAAAAGGGTGTGCAATTATAGGATTAGTAGACAGATCGAATCAAATAAAAGCGTTTCGTAATATTGAGTGAAATTTGATAGATTACAATTTAACGATGTAGAAAAGAATTGATTTAGAATAACAAGTGGAACAAGTGACATAATACTGGGGACAGTTGAATGTATGTATGGGCCACATTAAAATGGAACACCAACAAGTCGCCTACACAATCAGCACATGATTGAGATATATTTTGATAGTAATTTGTAGTAAGCTTGGAATAAATCTGAACTAAACTTAATAAAAAACAAACAGGAGTCAGAAATGAAACTAAAAATGCCTCATTGATTTCCTGAGTATTGCAAATATTTCGCAAGTGATACTTTCAACCAATCATTCTTGTGATCTTGTTTAGAATAACCCTTGTTCTGCTTCAGTTATTCAACACTAACTAAACCACACTTTTCTACTCCCAGCATATTATACTTCTCAATATAAATTGTGGATTGTATCGCGTACACATTTCTGCAAACGTCATGATTGAGATTATGTCACAATAAGTTTACCTGATGAAATCGAGTGAAATTTAACCAGTGCTGTGAAATCGGGACAATTGAATCACTTGTAGTATACTGCATTATATATAACATCAGTGTTTTGAACGCACCACGTGAACACTGGGATGTTAAAATCGCTGCGCATCACTGTTATCACGAATTTCTTGGTGTCTACTTAGTAGATAAAGCACAAGTAACTAGTGAAATCAGTGGGTCAATGATAGTTATCACACATTTTCTCCCCCTCATGACACCAATTTCCCAAGGCATTGTTGACATCCAACGGTATAAGCTCTAAGAACCAGTAATCACTGGATTTTACGTTTGAAAACTGACAAAACTTCTGGACACCTGGCAAATTTGCATTTGATTGATCTGAGTCAGTTCAGTCATCGTCTGCTGATATCATCAAATCACTTTTATCATCATGGAAAAGCCAAGCTTTAAACAAATGCAAAAATATACATTTAAGCTATTGAATATATGAATGTACGTCAGAAATCACAACAGATGTCTGAAATTCAAACAACGTTTGTCTACATTACAAGCATTTCATGGTGAAGGTAATTCACATCATCAGTTAATAGTTCATTTTTATGGCAGCGTGACTCCACCCTTTTGAGAAACACAGAAAGAGAAATAATGGAAAAGAAATGACATGGCAGGCATTAACACTTTCCATGCAAAAAAATTCTCTCCACATATTCAGAGCAATTCTTATCTGGCTCCACACATTACGTTTCCAAATTCCAGGTATCATTACACTACCCAATGGGAAACGTAAGTCTAACATAAAGATATATATCATTTACTGAAGCCATGATATCAATCACCCTAGACAATAACATTTAAGGAAATTGAATTCGACTTCAATATCATAGTTAATAATGTGTAGATAATTATTGTACATCATAGTAATACAAGATTTCATATTAATTCCTGATTGTATATATAACAGAAGTAAATAATACTACACAGTGCATGATATCGTTTCATTGTGTGATACATTCACTGAGCAAATTATTGTACATTTGCATCTAAGCCTAATACATGAAATGAAGTAAAGTAACCTCAAGATAATATAAAAACGAAAAGTATCCAAACAACCACATAAACGTTCTCATGCATGTTTGGTGTCAGTTATTATAAACAAGTATTGCACAGGGAAATGATACCACGAAAATGCTATTACATAGTTCAAAATCTCAGATTAAAAGCTGCGATTCCAGTGTTAAAGTAATATTTACTAAATACACATAATTTTATTGAAATAACTGATACAACTTAGTGTTCAAGTTCCTTCTAGAATAAATAGTCCCTTCAAATACTCATATTTAACCTCAAATAGAATTTTAAGTAGCATATGTCCTTCTGTGTGTATTTCACTGCTCTATAGTCTAATGATAAATGTTCTAGGGTTAAGCCCTACTAATATAAGGAATCAGGCACGACTAAAAGAGGAATCTGTGATCACACGTTTTTATAGACTGAAATGAATATCCATGTCAAATAGTATTCTTTTGTCTAATATACACTCATGAACTGATAATCTGCTCAGTAATATTTTCGTTATTTCTAGAAATAACTTGTCGCAATGACCCCTGAAGCAATTGATGCGGTAGGTTGTTTCGTCACATGGTTTGTGTTGTACACACTAAACATTTACTTGACGAAGTGAATATCTATGAGTGATTTACAGTTTCGGTTATCCATGTTGGTAATACCTGTCACATTCATGTATCACTGTGTAACATAATGCAGGGATGAAAACTGTTCGATGCTCCCTGACATTCTACAACAGATCCTGGATAATGTTTTGTCAAGTTGCGTGACATCTCCATCACTGTCTTCAACAAATATATGATAATATGCCAACAATGAAGTATCGAAACAGAAAGTTTTTTAAATGCATTCTTCTTCAACCATATGCACACGTATTATTGAATATCACGGCTTCTACTTTAATATACGATAAATTAATGCCTTTGTGTATCACAAGTAACGTTTTACAGTCACAGAGTTGTGATCAAGAGTCTAGGTAAACAATTGGTGACTTAATTATAAAAAGAGAAATTGAGGACAACAGTTCACTGGAGGGTAATTTGAGTTATTGTACTGCAAAATGAATAACGAGAAACATAAGTCTATTTACCACGTGAAATTCTCACATTCATTTTTTGTATTACTATGGTTACAACTGTTTGCACTCCTCCCTAAAAATATTCTGATTTGTCTTTTAGGTCACGGGAAGGACGCTTTCTCACAATAAAATTACCACTAAATTTTTCACAAACTCAAATGATAATTGATCTACACTGACATTTTCTGGTTCATTAAATGTGTGATTCTTGCGTTTTCCGCTCATACTATAATTCGTTCTCCATTCGTTCTCTCCATAAGTTTTTAATTTGTTTGTGTTAATAATGTCATAACGAAATAAATGCGAATTATTTTAACAAACGAATGTGTATTTTTTATCATGGATTTGGACATCCAATAAATCTCTCGCATTAAAGCTGGCTGTTATTGTGAAATCAGTTGTTAATTAATATCTTTGCTTCAGACGAAACGAAAAGCGACAATGTGAAATAAATCTCGCCGATGAATTAGTTTTCGCAGACGTTGATAACTGAAATTGAAATAATAACAGTGATTGATGGTTGATGGTTGAAAGGAAACGCATTGAATTCATTGAAAAATAGCAGAATTTTACTTCATTCAGGAGGGAACGAACATTTACTCACTTGTTGTTGTATACGAAATGTTGATGTTGCTTGTTATCCTGGAAAATCATTTTGAAATTGGAAATCTTAGTCTCTTTCCGCCGGCTACTAGTCAATACAATGTTTATATATTTTGGTGTACGTCGCAACCTTCAGTGTGGCGTAAAACCATGTTTTCTTCCATGAGGCCTAATTCTGTTAAGCAAACTCCAAGTTGATTCACGTATGTAGTTGGATTCCAGCGGCAACAATTAGTGATGCTAACTGGCCAGGACAAAGTGACCTATGAATGTTATGGTCATTTCACTCACTTAGATCCAAGAGCATTACTCTTGCTCATCTGAGGGGGCTGAATCACTTCAAACCGCCTGAATACTGGCAGGTCAAACTATGCCTTTGATGTTTATTGCCAACTGACTTGCAAACTGTGGTCTGAATACATCAGAAGTATTTCCTAAAAAGTATAAATGCAAAGTCAGGAATGAATATTTTGCCACCAGTATTCTGTGAAGAATAATTCGTCCATAATATTTCAGTTAGCAGGTTAAATAAGTGAATTGAATCTTTTCATTCTGAGTTCCACTTTGTAACTATACTATAATTTTCGCACACCTATTTGCATTTTAGAAGATTGGAATAAATTCGACTACAGGCACTTAGTTGATCGTCATTCTCATACTAGGCATTTAAGATGCAATACATTTACTTAGAGTTCAGTGCATGACAAATTCTCTATGTGAGTTCAACTAGTACAGCACTTGAAAGATTCAACAAACACTGATGATGAAGAAGTTTGAAACGTAACTGCTTCATTGTGTACTCAAACCTAAAGGATCCAACAGTGATTTCGTGGATTCTAAAGTCCCATCGTTGAAGTATTAGTAAATTCAGAATTGTTTTTCGGCAAGTTGGATTGTTATACGTCGCAAAACAACAAGTATTTTCAGCGAAAAACAGCAGAAAATGTGAGCGAATTCTGAAATGAACGTCAGAGACGTGAAAATAGAATTCAATGAAGACATTTGCTCAAAACCATTGTCGTTTCATGTCAAATACTCGTAGTAGGTTTTCTCGATTTCGGTTACTTGTAAGACATAGTGTTTAGAAGGAATAATGAGTGCAATTCAAACTTGAGATGCTGAAAAACAATCAGTTATGTACACAACCTATAATTTAGGCTAGAAAGCATAACATCCAGTGGTTTCAGAAAGTTTGAACATGTAATTCTATCCTAGCAATATAAAACAACCATGTAACTCGATGGATTATTCTGTTTAAATCATTTATTACAAAAAGACAGAAAATACCACAATGAGGTAATCCGGCAGTTATTCAGTCTAAAAGCATCTCCAGTACGAAATGAGTATTGTACAACTGGATTAACTGAGAAATGTTAATTACCTGAGAACATAATATGAAGCATTTTCGAAGCAGTACAGCGGTTAGGACTCCTGCCGACCATGCACATGGTCCGGGGTTCGATCCACTGCCGACGCACACCTGATGTCAATGTTCGGTCTGAATAGCTCTAGCTTCAGCGTTTTTCAATAAGAGCCCTTTCCTCTTTTCATAGATAACCTTGAGGGCTGTGTTAACACCAATCTTATCGTTCAACTCGAATAGATGTTTGGCTATAGACTAAGTTGGTAGTCTGCTAACTGCGTCTATTGATTTTTCACAATTCATTTACCTCTCTAAACATTTCGGGATATGCTCACCAACCCTCATTTGTGTTTTCACACACGAAAATCGATATATAGTGTTGGATGTGACATAATCACCTGTGCACTTTTGAGGTTTGCAATGGAGCATATTTTTGGCATTTTTGATCATTACAAGCCGGGGTGCATAATAAGTCCTATGGATGACCGAATTTAATCTTTGTCTCAAAATTCTACTGTTTATTTCATCGTTATATGGCCATTTGATGAAAACAATTTTTGACGCGGTATAGATTGTGGGTAATTTCCCAAATGTTTGAAATGTGCGTGGATATTTGCCATCATGATTGCTGTCAGCAACAGCCTCGAAGTCTTCAACGCAGTTAGAACCAATCTCCTGTAGTGTCATGGTAGCAAGACTGAAGCTGTAAGATGACTGGGATCAACACGTAAGGTGAGAAGAAGTCGTATGACAAGACACCGCTCACCATGGATACCTGTTATCCGAAAACGGGTTGAAGGATGGTGAGGTAGAAGATAAATGACTGAAAGGAATATCAGTTTAGGGGAAAGTACCGATACAAACTAAGATAGATTTGTGAGGCTGTCTCCACCTATGCAACGATGAATTTATTTCTTTTTGACTGGCTTGGTATTCTTTGTTTCACATTCTCCTCTGCTCTGCTTTCGATTCCAATTATACAATTCCAATATTCAGACTTCACCTCACCAACCAACCGAAAGCGAAACATTAAAGCATTCTACCTAATAATATGATACACGGAACAGTTTTAGAATTGTGGATGACAGACTACACTGTGGACTTTTTAAATGTCATTACAGGGATGATGACCCAATTTTACAATGTCATCCTGAAAATGTTCTGAATTCGCCAATATGAGTAGGCGAAGTTCACCTACTCCACGTGTAAGTCACTTGAAATTGATACTTTTCGGTCATCATCGACGTGCACAGCATCATCTGAGGAGAATTATTTCAACCCTTCCAATCTGCTTCATTCGCAATACTTTAGATCACTGATAACATCTTTTGAACTACTCATGAGTATTATACATGTCACGTGATGATTTTGAGGTTCACATATTTGCAAAGATTTTATCACATAGGCGTCAACTGATTAAGTTACTGATTAAGATTATTTGTTTATGTATTTACACTTTAATTCATCCCCTATCTAACGCATCATCAGTAACCAAGATAGAATTGAATACAGTTATTGGGCTGCAGTTTCAGTTCATCATTAGTGTACTGGACTGGGAAATTTCGATAAATAGTACGAGCTAAAAATCTTGTTGAAGTTCATTGACATGATATGTGGAATAAGTATTCATAATTTCATCATGAACTGACGCTGATTAGAGGAACACTATTAGGCCTGGGAGCGCTGGACAGCTGTTTCATCCTAGTATGAGATTCTTCAGACGATTACACCCACTGAGGTTGAGACCCATATCCCTCTGGTTACAAGGCGAGCTCGTAGACCATTAAGCCAATTAGACTGGATATAATGGTCATGACCAGTGCGGAACAGCAGGTCATGTGTGAGGACAAATACTTGCCAGGGAGAATGACATTATTTGGAATTCATGAACCATTGGATCGGATTCCAGTAGCCTAATGCTCTACTAGCTCACCTTATAACCAGAAGGTCCTGGGTTTAAACCTCAGTGGATGCGTATTGTGAATAGTCGGAAACTAAGACGAACCAGCTGTCAAGTACTGCCAGGCATTCCGATGATCCAAACCGATGTCAGCTGATGATGAAATCCTGAAGCTCATCAAGTTCCTGCAAACCAATACTTGAATATATTACTAAAGGTATATTCTAAACTGCAGAGTACGTTGCCGTAATTTATTCGTATTCTGTTGTCTGTATTCTGATGATGGTAATTTCGCATTCATCGATTTGCTCAATTCTGTGACTGTTTTCCAGTGATATTCATGGTATTAATAACATAATATCGATTTCATTGAGGTTCCAGTTTGTGAAGTGAATAATAATTATAGTGAGTTGGTCAATTACTGAGTGGCATTCATCTTTCTCGGTGAGGATTTGATCACGTTTCTATGAAACACATACTTCAACACTTGATTTATCAGTTTGGTTATTTTCCTCTGACTGACGATTCCAGTTTGTACTGAAATTTTATTTGACACGAAAAATATTTCATCTAATAAACACATGGACACTGAGAGGCAGAATTCATTGGTTACAACTATTGCTTGCTTTCAAATTCTACAGAGTTTTCGTATGTGAGGTAGTAGTATTTGCAACCAATCATGTCACGTTGTAGCTTGGACTGACTTCAGTGAATATTATGCTGTCCATTATTACGTCGAATATAATTTTGGCTCTTCAGCTAGTGATAATGTAAAGGAATAACTGCCAGGGAAATCCACCTCGATCAATCCATTTGTAATATGGCTACTCATTTAAATATTTCTACTGAAATGCGTAATTATCACCCTGTTTTCCCTCGACCTGTGCCTGACAAATCAGGCGCGTGCCTATCTTCTTTTTGACTCAACCTTCATTGATAGACTTTGTTTGTAGTTCATTCCTAATCATGTAGCTTCACTTTTTTCACCTATGGCTCTTGTGCCTTTTGAATGATTTCAATTTTTTCATGAATGTGAATACACACCGTATATCAAAGTTTTCTGATGTGAAATATACCACAATTCTCGATATTGTATTATATGGAATGAAATGCTGGATATTCGGTTCTTTTACTTGGAATAATGGTTATTTCCTAATGTGATGTGTTAGTTGAATAGAGAATGAACTGTAAAGATGCTGAATAGGTAAAAAATGACTGTGACTTTTCGAGTAAAATGCTTTAAAATGGACAAATATTTTAAGTGGAATAACCCTGTTGATCGATAATTCGTAAAATTTTGATCGGCGAAACTGCATCCTTATGTTCGTATGACTCATTTTGAATTTTGATCTTTGGTAGTTCGAAACTTAACTGTCTCACAAGTTGACTATCAAGGGTTGTGCATTTGGACAAAGACTTACATGTGGTTCCAGATCACTTCGTTTTATCTTAACAGTCATATGAATCTCTGAACAATATTTCTACCTTTTTAACATTTGAATAACTGCTTATATGCGAAAATGGTAAAAGGATAGCGGAGCATATCAGAATTGGGCCATGCTTTGAAGGTTACTGAGACAGTATTGGGTGGAACGACCGTGTATGAGCAACTGAACGCTTAAGCTGTCCCAATTATGAACGTTCCTTTCATTTTTCTGCAGTTTCATGTAGACGAATTTTCAGCATGATTTGTCAACATCCCTTTAGGGAAAACCAACCACTGTTATCTTGACTACGTTTTATATTTAATTCAATAGATGAATCATAACGATGACAAGAGTGATCTACAGTTGACTATAATTCCCATTGAATTCGCTACATCTTTTAATTTTTGAGGTAGTAAGGAAGTGCAAAATGATTGAGAGTGCAGCTTTCATCAAAAATATGAGTTTTCACAATGAAAAAACAGGTACCACAGTATAATTGTCAATGTGAACTACAAAAGCTATTCGCGAAATAAAGCGCAGTAGGAGATTGAATAAGTACGTAACAAGTATACAGTCTCATTTTTGTATACATAAGGTTCTTATGAATGGTTGCAGCCAGAGTCTGCATACTTCACAGAAGCTGGTATACAGGAATTCAAATCCCTGTTCCATCTGCCGGACACTATCGCAATTCATGAAATCATCATTATTAATACAATTTCTAACTTAATAGAAGACACATCAAAATAGAGAAAGCATTAGAAATAGGCGATCTTTTAGATATTTGTCAACCAATACAACGTTTATATAACAAAATGATTATCAAAGTGTCCAGGGTGATCAGCACTTTTTATTAATCAAACACTTAGCAATTAGTACATAATGACTTCTACTATATATACAGTATTTCTAATGCCAGAGATATTAAATAATGCATGAAAAACAAAGAGTTACTAAGTGAAGGAAATCAAACATTTAACGGAAATAGTATTCAACAATAAAAGGCTATGAATTGCAAGTGTCAGTGTGACATGAAAATGAATATATAAACATGTGTAAACAAATGTCTACTTCTAGAAGTGTACTTGCTGTAGATATTTGGAATAGTAGACGAATGAAGTGACAGCTGAATGAGTTCATCACACTCATCCTATGTTATTGTGTTTACAAATAAAGCTCTTGATGTTGACTATTATTGTATGCGATCAAGTCATTTCATGTATTCCCCGCAAGCTGCCTACTGCTGGTTCAATAATTCAACAATCGGTAACTCAGTATGATGAGTGCAAGTTATGAGATATCTGTCATCCAATATCTTGGTGTTAAATCGTCTACCTTACTGCATGATTAACTGTATTCTAAATGAAAACGAATGAAACTGTGAGACACTTTCAGTAGATATAGGCAGGTTGTTGATTGCACCGAAAGCCTGTTGTCAACCGCAGGCGAACTAGTAGCAGTAATAATACACAGTTCAGTGTGAAAACAGTGAACTATTATATCAGCACATTATACTACAGAACAATAAATAATAATATCAGTAAAAAGTTTGAGCATTGTGGATTAGATCAAATAAAGTATAATTATATTTTTTTAATAGTTTACACACAATGATAAGTTTTGTTGTTGGTAATATTTCGAGCAAAATTACTGCCCGTGTTCACACCAGTGTTGGAATTGTTTGATTCACACATTTATGATTTGTACTCGTATATATAGTTCATTATTTTTGCTCATTCATATTTTTTTTCGTATTTGAGTTGTATTCCAAGTTCATTCATGTTTTTGTATCCAGAATTATATTCCAAGTTGTTGATAGTTGTACTGAGTCACCCTTGTTACATGTATCCGGTGTGACTTTAATGAATATCGATTCTGTTATAAGTCTTTCTTTCCATTTGTTCATGTTAGTTTTCAGAATACACACATTGTCCCAATCGATATTGTGGTTTTTGTCCCATGCATGTGCAGCTATCGATGAATTTTTTTCAAGATTTTTGTAGGCTTGTGTTCCTGTTGGTTGACCTTTGGTTAGGCGTTTATGTTCATTCACTCTTATTTTGAGTGATCTGGACGTTTGCCCCACATATTTAGTCGGACAGTCAGCACAAGATATTTTGTAAATCAAGTTGTTTTTATCCATCCTTTTTATGGGATCTTTCAGTTGATTTATTTTATTTTTGATTAGATTTGTCGGTTTAAAAGTTGTGTGAATGCCGATACTTTTGAGGTTTCTTTGAATTGCCTCTGATGTACCATTTTTATATGGTATTGTGACTGTTTTTTTGCATTCTTCCATCTTGTTATTCTCCGGTTTTACCCTCTTTTTTTCTTTTTCATATTATCTTTTATAAATTGTTTTGGGTAGTTGTTTTCGAGTAGCATCTTGAATAGGACGTTTATTTCTTTACACTGATCCTCTTGCGTTGTTGTAAGTCTACGTATTCTATCTGCAAGACCTTGTATTAATCCTCGTTTCACCGTGAGTGGATGAGCTGAGTGATAATCGAGGAATCTTCCAGAGTGTGTGCTTTTTCTATATAGCGTTGTTTTAATGCTGCCATCTGTTATTCTTTGTATTTTGCAATCTAACATAGGCAGTTCCCCAATTTCATTCTCTACTTCCATAGTGAATTTTATTGAGTCAATATGGCTGTTTATGTGTAAGAAGAGTTTCTCAATATCGTTTTTTTCACTATTACTAGTGTGTCGTCTACATATCTCTACCAACATTTTAGTGATGACCTGAATGGTTTAAGGGCATTCTCTTCCCAATAATCCATGAATATGTCAGCTATTATTGTTGCAATTCATAGCCTTTTATTGTTGAATACTATTATTCTCTGTCATATCAGTAGAAATTTTAAGTAGCTGTTGAAACTACTGTCATGGTTTACTCATTCTTAAATTTTATTTAAAAAATACTTATCTATTAGATATGCTCAATCTGGCGTTTTCAAATCAATATCAATGCCATTGAATGCTGTCACAAAGTCAGCTCAGTCGATTTCAATATTTCTGTCTACGTTTCTGAAACTGTTTTATTCTCAACATCGGTTCTTTTATTTCTTTTCTGTCTCATAACATTAGATGCTAAAATAGGCAGTATATAAGATAATAAACCATCTAGAGATAACTTTGTAAAACTCTCTGGAGTAAATTTATGTCTCTGAAGTCACCTCATTGTAGAATTTACTATTTTGATATGAATCAAATAAAGGGGTGTATCCAGCAAACTCAATAACTTAGTATTGTGTTATGGAATATCTTTTATATCGATTGATAAAAAGAATAAAAAAGCATCTCAATCAATCTCATATTTACTTTGTTCTACCAATGTAAGAAAAATCTGAAAGTGATGAGGTGAGACACACGTTTTGAAGAGAATGTCGTATACATACAGATATATGGAATTAACAGTAAGTGAGCTGGAATAAATAATATATTATTGACAGCTTTATTCTGAAGATGTTTGCAAATGGTCAAGAAATTTCAGTGTAGGTTTAACTTTTAAATTTGCAGAATTTCTAAGTAAGACAGTAATCTACTGTATACAATTTGGCGACGTTTAACTTCAGTTCAGAATGGGCTTCGACTTTCAGCTAAGTCAACTCTTCAAAGAAGAGTTTCGAAAATGTGCGTGAGTACAGATTGATCATCAAGCAAGTAGATAATGTTTGAAAAAGTAAAGTCAATGATATTTGAGTCATTATCCTCTTTGACAGGGTAGATTGTTCAGTGATTTTAGCAGCTGCCTCAATGGAACCTGATGAATTAATAGTCATACAAGACAGAGGGTAAAAAGTTAATTTCACTAGAAATAATGATTATTTCTCTTTTTGGTGAAACATCATGTTGTTGAGAGTGGTTTCAAACCTGGATTAAGCATCACTGTTGAGAGATTCAGACTTGTGCAGTCACAATAATTGAAAATGCCTGAACAAAACACACAGGTATGAACATACAGTACGCTGTTACATGGATATTCAGATGTATGTTGAATACTGATATTCTAAATTATTCTATTGGTTCTGTTTAACCTATATTAAGAAACTTGGAATTCTAATGAAATCTCCATTGGTGGAAAAATTAAACTCGTTGAGGCCATAGACGAAATGATATTGTGAAGGTAACATGAGAGATTCTGGCATTTCATATTATTTTTGTATGGGATAAAGAGAGCTGGGATATGGGCTCTGTATTGCTCTCATTTAATTGGGCTGTTTCAGTGATAAAATATACTTCGTTAATTGTTGCATAACATTCAACAATTCAATGAGGTCTTCTCTATATACTGAAACTCGACTAGCAAAAATTGTAATTTCTGGTGCATACGATGTTAAACCGAAAGCCATTTCAAAAAGTTATTGTATTCTCATGGTACAGTGATGTGATGATTCTTAGAGAATTTTCTCCTTCACAACAGTACGGATGTGATAGAGTGAAATGCATTAATGTGATTGGATTTACTCGAAATGCAGAGGCAGTTGATATTATGATGCAAATTATTTGAAATATAAAGAAATTAGATCAGTAATAATATCAAATTGATATATCCGAAAACCTATCGAATTAAGTGCGAATGAATACCTAATTTATGAATAACGTACTTGACACGAACATACAATGTACAACAGCTCTGCGTAGTATTAACACACACTGAAGCATTACGAAAACGCTGAAATTATTCTGCTCACCATAAAATCTTAAAAGAGATCTGAAATATTTGTTGTCTGATTATGCACATGCGTTTCATGTAGGAGTTCTGAAGCTGTTTGAATTTATTTATACACATATCTACAAAAAAACAGTACATGTTCCGATATTACATATGTCAACATACATTTTAGGACAAACTTTGTGCTCTTATACGTATTTGGCAACTTTACACTTAGATCTCGAAAGTTACTCGAATAAGGTCAAATAAATGATCTGCGTACAGACATTCAACAAATTTTTACAGTGAAAATTATCATCCCGACGGGTTTCTTTTGTTCCTTTACAATCATAATTACATATGGCTTACAAAATTGAAATTAACCAGTCAGTGATCTGTTGCACTGTGAGACTATTGGTTAAGATTGCTAAGAAGTATGAACTGATCAGAAATATGAATCAGTAAATGGTATCAATAAGTACAAAGAATTGAACAGATGATAGGATTTCACAACGAAAATTTTCTCATTTGTGAGCATAAATTTATAGACATTAAGAAATGAGTAGCGTTACGTTAATAAAATAATTGAGACTTTCGAATGCGATAACGTCGAATGTGAAAATGTTCTATGACTGATATTGCACGCATTTTCTATTATCGAAGCTTCAACGGTTGTTTCTCTGTTTCCCTCATTTCAAATAAATTCGAGTAAAATTAAGATCTTATATGATTTCGTCTTCAGATTCATGCAGGCACCAAACATTTCAATAATTTCTATGAATCTAAGTTGAATATTATCTCAGTGTGAAACTTTATACAGACAAGCGAAGAATCGAATTATCAATCGGTAAAGTTGAATTTATTTAAGAGCGTAGTAAATTGCGAAATCTCAGAGAAATTGTATCAAATTGCCATTTCGCTGACTAAAGCTCCGTTCAAATGATTCACATGGCAGTCTATCACTAAATCTGAACTACATGATTGACAAAAGCTAGACCACACGCCACTTGGAAGTTACCATTACTATTCTAACAACTGAATTCATAATAGTCACCACATTTATAAGAAAGGCTTCTTGCTATCGATTGAGTTTACATCTTGGTGTTCGCTCAAAGAAGATGTGACGTTTTCACAGAACGAAACATTCGTGAGCTGCATAAGATTAAGGAGTTTTGGAAAGCAGATTCAAATAATGACGGAATGCTTTCGTTTCACAAATTAATTTCAAATAAGTTACACTGTCTTGAAACATATCTTCTTCAGATTCAGTCGTGAACTTACCACTTTAGTAGTTTCCATTTAAATAACTTCTAATAACCTCATATGTATTTCATCTCAATGTGAAATTTTACTCAAAGAATTATTGGAAGAAATAAATTACCAATCAGTTTAGTTGAATTAATCGAAAGGCATAGTTAGCTGAAATATCTAAAGGGAACTGTATCAAAAAGACAGTTTTCTGTGTGAAACTGCCATTCGTCTGATTCACATAGCAGTCTGTCATAAAGCTGGAAAACATGCGAACGTCACAAGCTCTTATTCCCTTAAATTCATCATCGAATATTCTGCGTAAATTCGCAGAACGTGACCATCTGTCGTGGTATCTTGCTAAAATCATTCGACGGTCTATTTATCCACAGAGCAAAATAAGTCAAAGTCAGTCAATAGTGGTTTGCTTTAACAGATTTTCACGTCCTTGAAAATGAATGTGAACACACATGCATTTAGAGTTAATCTTTCATCACAAAAACTTCTAGCATTTACCTGTTCGACCGAAAATACACCCAATGTCGTTCTTTGGATTGCTGCTCCAATTGAAGTTTCCCAAATTTAGAAGTCAAAGATAACATAAAAATTCTGTCATAATATTTTCAGAATGAATGCAGTACTATTGAATGAAGAAAGCTAAAAATGAATCATAACGTTCTTCTATTCGGAATCATCTTCAGATGGCTAAAACGACTCATCATTTCAATTTCAGAAGAATCATGTATTGTTGATAGTTCTCGGAAATACAACAAATTGAGTGTGGCTATTGTGTGGAACCTTTTTCAGTTTACCTGAGGTAAAATCGTTGTCTTACAATGTGATGAAGTCAGCTGATATAGAATGTATTCAACAAGACAAGTTATTGAATTTACTGAACACACTTCATCATTTGATTTACATGAAAGCGCTTATTTTACAGTGGAATAACTGGAAATGGAGGTAAATATATTCCATATAATATTAGAAAGTAAGCCTCGGTGTTTCTCTCAAACAGAAAAGAAATAAAAATCTCAAAACGTAAAATTAAATGAATCAAATTAGCAGAAGTGACAATGTTGCATCAATCGGTGTAGGATTTATCGTGGGAGTCCAATATTTTTGATTTTAAGATGCTAGGGGTAGCTTTCGCTCTGTTCTCATGATACATTATTCAGAATAAATTATGAGTAGATCTCAACTATGAACTGTTTTGGAATGTGCATCCATTGTGTAAATTTGTTTATCTCTGTGGCGAATTTCACCACTATCATTCAGTCAAGCTTTGTACTGTTTGTTTCCACTGCAAACATGATATGTTTACTCGTGTATGAAATGAGGTTTACGTTCAAAATTTTATTGATAAACTACAGTCACTTTGTAAGCATCTAATTGCACTTATCACAAATATGCCTCACCTCAGAGATGTAGACACTATTGCAAGTGTTCCGCTAATTTGAAATACAATATGCTACAATTGTCACGAGAAATCCCCCTTCGAATCAAGCAAAGCACGGAAATAAATATCTGTGACATTTTATGAGCCATGGCATGATACTTTCTGATTTGTGAATAAATATTTGGAAAGGACACAGATTTGGCGCCATGTGAGGAGAATCAATCTGATAACGTTCTATCTGAGTTTTTTAACAACGTTTCAAGCAATGGAGAAACATTTTAAAATAAAAATTTGGTGTTTTGTTGATTGTGTCAGTTTTGATCACCGACTGATATCAATCGAGGGAATAGCAGAAAATTGTTTTGGATTAATCAGCAGCATATGCTTATGGCATTATCAGAATCTTCAGACTATGCGTTGGGCACTTTGGTCATTCACGGACCTGGAGAAATTGTAGTGTCGCTTGATTTCTAGGTTGTATATATATTAAAAATAATACACCAAAAATTTCTTCTCCATGACAGCAACTTAGGCTTCTCAGTTGTTAGTTCATTGTGGGAGTCGTGTAAATGGAGTTGAAAATATTATTTTCGTTCGTTTCGCGTACTGAAATTATTGACGCCGAGGGATTCAACGAGATCATTGAAAATAGTTTTTGAACTACTAACTAGTAGTATATATATTTGTGCGAATTTAAGGTCACATCTCTTCGTAAAATTTTTATAGTAGATTAATTAGATTCCTTTTATTTATTTATTTACAGACCGTTAGTTACCACTATATAAATGTCTTTTATCACATTAAAATCACAAGCATTTATCTGAAAATCTGATTCTTAAATCCTGTCCAGCTGTATTTACTTTTTGTATTTCAAATATATTCGTAAAGCAATACTTCACATCCTGGAATACGTTAACATAAACCTTTTGAATATTCATTTAGCAACGGGACCAAGATGCCAGAAGTACAGCCATAAAATCAACTCGAATATATCTGAATTTTTTCTATTTCTGGTAGATTTTTGAATTTTTCACTATTTGATTTGTAGGCAGTTAATTTATTTTTCAATTTGCCTGCGGATTGATATCTTTTAGAGGGGTAACATGTGAAAACCAGGGAGTCCACAACAGCGATTTCGTCGTGGATTTGGACTCTAGCAAAATAATCTGAAGCTCCCTAGTGACTGGCCTCCTGAGTGCGTTTCTCAGGGTTCTGTTGAGATTTCGCAACCAGTGGGGTCCAAACTGTCGGGACTGAAGAGAAATGCTCGTCGATGACATTGTAAGGTGACTGTAAGGAGACTACTCTTGACTCGGAAATTTTAATTTCTTTTCGTCACTGTTATCAATAATACGTATTACATATCTTATAAAGACACATATTCAGAGGATGTGAAAAAAGTGTCTGAAGAATGTCATTTATTAACTGAAATGTTCTCGGTGGTCTAGAATTTATTCGTCAATATACAGACCTTAGGGCATATTAGCTAACTATTCAGCAATTTGTTTAGTGTCAATTATTTAGTCATTTTAGACTCCGTCAAGTAATGATACATGGCCGCCACAAATGCAGCTTGAATTCATGAAGTGATATATTTTCATCCACTTGAATAATAAAAATTTGCTTGCCTCGTTACTTGGAGAGTGCTAGTTGAATAATTTACATGCGTCTGTCTCATCGATATATCTTTAGAAAAGCAATTGACATATTCGATGGCACAAAAACTATATTGCAGACGTTTTCAAAGTGATGCTTCTCTGGATTTCTCCTGGATGTAACACTGACTGTTAGTGAATCATATCTTCCTTTTTCTCACTAATCCTTATTCATGGTGCATATCTTCGATTTTGTTTTATCTTGTTGGTAATGGAATGTTACACAACTGCAACTGGAAACAATGAGATTGAGTTTTAGGAAATGACAAACACAATTTCGCCAAGAAAAATGTTCTTCAAGTGGTTCTTACTAGTCTCCTGCAAGAAATTTCCCCTGACGCGTATATACAATGTCTCATATGATTTATTATGTAACTTCTCAGATGGTCCTTCTCATTCATTAAGTCAGCATCCAGATACTTTCCGTAAGGGATCCTTATTTTCTTCCTCCTTGCGCAGAACATAGCTACTGAGGGGAATTTTGAATACAGTGGTTAACTTCAGCTGTTTAGGCTTAAGTTTTAAAAATTTCGAAAACAAAATGAATGTCTTAGAATGTCGTTAATTTCGTCTTCATACATATATACAGGTATGAATTGAAAGCTTTTGTTATCAGAAAATATTTCCGATTCATACCCAATTTATCCGAAATGCAATTTACAAATTAACTTGTGATTAGCTATTCACACTGTTTGGTGCACCAGAACTCGTGTAATCTGAAATGTTTCAGTTCTCCCAGCTGACTCGTATTGAGTGTATCACTGATGAGTTTGTCTGTAAACATTCAAAAGAGCTGCATGGTGTGTAGATGACTTAGTTTTGACTAGTAAGCACTACTCGTTGATTTAAATAGTATGAGGTTGCACAAATCAAGTTGAAGCCTCAGGAAGACAGCATTAGGCCTTACAAATGAACCGAATGTTTGAGGCTGCAATTGAGGCTGCTTCATGTATCATAATACAGACACATTAAACTGATTTAAGTGGGAATAAACGCCAATTTCTACTTCCAACAGGGTTTTTCAGGAAAAAAAAGTAGAATCAGCAGACATTTCGCATAGAACAGTCATTCAGAGAATTCTTGTTTTATTTTTCCATATTAGAGTAGGATTCTGCTATTTACACTAAGTTTCCTGCTTAAAGTTCAACGCTAGGCCTGTTATCACAATGTTCATTTCAGTGTATGTTGTTTACTTCTAACAAATACAAAATATTCGTGAAGAGTGAATCTCCAGTTGGTTTTCATTTAACGTTGCATGGAAATCATTTCCTCTTAAGCAAAGTTAAACTGCTATCAATTCAGTAATAACTGGCTGATAAAATGCCGGTAACAGTTAGATTAGACTCTCTATTCTATCAAAAAGGTGTACGTTTACTGAATAGCATAATTTGCGTTTATTTCACTATAACAGTATTATGACAAATGAAATCAAAATTTGAAGTTAAAATTCGGACAGGAACTGTTGATAGAGAGTTAAAAGCGAGTTTCGCATTTTACATGAGTCAGGAAATATTAGTGTAAATCAACTTTTATTTATTTAAAAGGTCAAAAGGTTAAATGTAGTTTTACTCTCCGAAGTCTTGTATGACGCAATCTAAAAACATAAGAAAACCTTCCGTAAAAATAGTACGCAGCAATGTGACCATTGCAATTTGGCTATGCATGTCGGAATTCGACATTTGAAATCAGTTAATATTGTTTGACACCCTTATTTTTGTCGTACAATAACCTCAATTATTCCTCTATGAACAATATTCCCACGTTCAAATCACTAAGTGATCACTATTACTTGCAATTTCAACATATTTGATTACGTAAGAACCTAAGTTTACTGTAAAGCATAGTAGTAGTTATGAAAAACGATGATACTGGTTCATATCGTTGAAGAAAAATAGCTTTCGAAAGAATTCCGTTTCCTGAGCATTCGTATATAGAATACGCAGCGAAATAAGTGATGAAAATGTCATGCAACTTAGCAACGAGATGTTCAGGTTCCGAAATCAAATGTTCGGGAGCATCAAACTGTTTCACTCTCCATGATGAGACACAAATCTTTATTATTCTGAATGTGAGTTTCTCTACGCGTTCATATTTTTTTGCAGTTCAGCGACACCAAGTATTAAACGTGATCAGACGTGCTGTTTCCTTTAATAAAATCATGTTAACGTTTAATTTAAGTATTTGACATGCTTATTGATTTTGTTGCTCACAGTGATACCTAAATTTCAAAGGTTGTGTCAACTGAAATGAGGCAAATTTCACGCAACTGTTTACCATGATGAACGTAGCTAGATCCAGAAAGGTGAATTGAGTAAGACAAGATGACTTCAATATATTTCACTGTTTTGCCTTTCGAAAGCATGAAACATGAATACTCAAATTGTTTATGTGTTAATTATGAGCTTTTAGGACATTATTATCTCGTGAATAAATAGTAACAACAGCTCTTATCTCACAAGACAATAATGCCATTCACATTTAAAATCAAAATGAAGTGTTTGATCATTTTTATATTCATGTTAAATTTGTTCATGCTTTTACGCAGAAACTATGAAATATAGATCCACCATCGTATCCCGCTACAGTGCTTCTTGTTTTTGGTTAAAAAACTATTATTATTTCATACCAGAGACAACAATGAATCCGCAAGTGCACAAGTGGTATTCATATCATGTATCCTGTAGGTTAATCTGTTCGGACGACTGTCTCAATGAGGAGCTTAGGATTAATACAGAATTACTTAGAAAAAGTAGCTATCCAGATACGTTCATTGAGAAAAATATGAATTCATCACCTAGGAGAGTCAGTATGACAACAGCTTCGAAAAAACAACTATTTATAAAACTACAGTTCCTCGGTGACAACATCAACGAAATAATAACACAGCGCCTGAAGAATGTAGTTAAAAGAGCTTATTATGCAGCAGAGGTACATTGTCTCTTCCCAGCCACCCCTATGATACGTTCAAGAAATAAGGATAAACTACGTAAATTTGCCTCCTCTATGTGTATCTATCAGTTTGACCAAAGTTGCAGGGCCAGCTACATCGGGCGTACAATTATGCAAGTTCTTCATCGTATTTCCGAACATCATCCAGCATGGTTAAGCAAGGGACAAACAAGATCTATTCGTAGCTGTATTTCAGCACACCATGTCTTTAGTCAGCATACGGTTGATGTTAATACTGCATTTAAAATTATTTATCGCATTTCCTCATAATCTTAATTCGTCTTCTACATACAGCAAAGCAATAGGAATACACCTGAAGTAGTCAAACCTGCTTGTTCAGAAGAAATGTGTACAGCCACCTTTCTTACCTTGGCCATCGTTACATTGATGTATAGAGCGGACTACTTCGCCCTTCCTCCTAAACCTTTAACAATCACAAAAATTAAAATTGTTCAAATAATTTTATTTTTTCTGACTACTTCATCTTTTATTATATGTTATCCTTTTTAATTATTTCATTCTTATGACGACTTCATCCTAAGTTACAAGTTATCACTGTCTAAATCGATTTATTTTCTTCAACAATCTGTCACGTAGTTAACCTGTGCACACTTTCATTCCTTAATTACTATTCACTTTCCAAAATTATGCATTATGCGATCCTCATGTTGTAACCATTTCCACCTTTTAATTGTATGAAATGATTTTCTTCGTTCATTATGACCCCATTGACATGTTGACACTGACTAACAAACGTATCGCCACTTGACTGATAAATTGTTGTGTATTGTAATAAAAATGCTATAGAAATTAGAGTAGAGCAAGATACAAGGATCTAATTGAAACGTAAATATTTCTTCGCTAAATCCTTCTACTTTCTAAATGTCTAAATGGGGATTTTTCCTATATCCTGTAGTTTTCGTTACTAGCTTCATGGCCATTTGTTAGTCAGTGAGAATTATTCACTTCCTACTGTAAATGCAGAATGCACACAGCCAAATTCTTTCATCATTAGATGAAAATTGCAAACACCTTAATTAACATTGTTGTATTGTTTTTATTTAACTGAGTAATTGTCATGAACTTTATTTTATTATTGTTAACCATGTTAGTTGTAAAGCGGTTGTAAAGAAACTACGAAATGATATCATCTCGCGAAATTTTTCTTCTTAATGCCTTATTCAAATTGTTGTATTGATAAACAACCTACTGTCTCAATCGATTTTAAGGGTCTGGAAATTATAAAAAATTTTGAGTCAGCAGAAATGAATTCTATAAAAGAAAATCTGAAGTAACAAACATCACGACAATAAAGTACTATTTGTAAGTGAAATGTAGTGTAGTCTATGGAAAAATTTACAACAGTGTGATGCCAAATAGGCCTGTTTAGTTTTGCTCAATTATAATTATTTCAGGGTTCAATAATAAAATATTTGTCACTCCGTTTCAAAGCAGTGAGTTTCAGACGGGAAAACATATGCAATAAATAAGCATAGTTGAGCTTAGATATGACTATTTATATGATCTGATGAAAACTAAAACACATTTCATATCATTTATACCACCAAAGCGGGCGTATTTTGGAAATTATGTTTTCTTATTACCTGAGCAGGTGAACAGTGTAATCACATTCTTGTGATATCATTTCCATTGGAGAGACTTATTTGATTAACACCTAACATGCGTGGAAGCCATATTGAAATTATTTCAATGCTGTCATTTGATAATAACTAGAAGTCACCTTGCTTCATCCCATGTGTGTTGCCTATAAAACTCAAATACTATGCAGTTCTGTATTAGATTGCATGATAGTGAAACAGTTGAGATATATTTATAACAGTATGGTAGCATTAACTTCCCATGTGAAACCAATGAAAACAATTTCTATGGAGCTTGAGACTGTCATAATATCTGAGACTGACGGATATCTGAATAACTATCATATTCATATCAAACTAAAATTTCTTGAGGGTTAGTATATTAGACAAGAGAATATTCTGTCTACTTACTTTTTCCGTTGGGAAGTGCGATGCTACCTCCAATTTGAAAACAAATGTGTGTCATGTGTAGCGAGTAAGCATTTATACAGAAAACGTGGAATCAACCTTGTCTTACTCAATATGTACAATCAGGCGTGTATCATTCTGCCCACAAAATGGTAGTATGCATTATGCTGCTGCTCTTTAAATGTTCGCCATATGTTATGCAGGATTACACTGTCAGAGGAATGCGTCTTGAAATGACTATGCTGAACAGATTGAGCGTGGAATGTATATACTCTTCATTTTTGTTTGAATTCGAACACCTGTTCTGTTGTTCACTCAGGTTTTCAGAAACGTGAAATTCACAATGTACTCTGAGCTCTTCCACATATGTCTACTTCTGTATCTTCAAGGTGAGAAACTTTTGTGAATGTCTGTACGATAGAAAGCACATTACGATAAAGGCGGTGTAAATGCAAATTTCCTAAGTAAATAATTTTTGTTAATTTTTGAAGTTTGCAGATAACGATGCAACTTAGACTGATAATTTTTTCTTAATTTTTTTATTTTTGTAAAAAAATCATATTTGTAAAGTCTCAGCGAGATTGAAATGAGTAATTCCAACGTTTCGTTCGGCAATCTGGTCCGAACTTCTTCAGGGAAATTAATCGAAATTAACATAACATAGGTTTATATATAAAAAGGAACATCACTTGTTTTGGAAAATTTGTCCAATCATGAGTCATTCAAAAAGTATCAACAAGTATAATAAACAAAATTTTATGAGCTGTGATCAAAATTTGACCTCGGACTTACAAATATTGGTCTACCTTTGTTAAACACTTTAAACAGAGTGTGTATGTGTGTGTGGGTAAACAGTTGTAAAACATTTCTTAACGTTTCCATAAGAAGATATGGACAGTCGAGAATTTTGACCAAGTATTAATAATTACTGATACATATCCATTTTTATTTATTATTAAGGATTTCCTATGCATCAGTTAACATCACGCCTTCATGTCCGTTCAAACTGTTAGTATCTAGAATTTTATGATTAGACGTATTTTCAAAATTATGGTGTTTAGGATTAGCGTTTAGTAGAAGCACCCTGTCGGACTTATTGCTTTGCCTTCTTTCTGAAGATTGAGCTGCTTTACTCGACCTACTGGATTTGTCAGGTGACTCGACAGCTACGGATTTAGGATATGCATTCTGTTGCAGACAACGGAGAGTGAAAACACGATGATTGTGCCAGTTACACAGTTTCTTTGTTAATTTAATTCGATTGCAAAATAATTCAAATGAATTGTCGTCAAGATTTGACAGAATAGTCCTAAAATATTTAGGCGCCGTTGTCTGCAACAGAATGCATATCCTAAATCCGTAGCTGTCGAGTCACCTGACAAATCCAGTAGGTCGAGTAAAGCAGCTCAATCTTCAGAAAGAACGCAAAGCAATAAGTCCGACAGGGTGCTTCTACTAAACGCTAATCCTAAAAGTCAATCTGAACGAAGAATATTCTTTTCAATAATTTCTCTTCAGGTTCTTACAATTATAAAATATAATATTTGTTGTCGTTACAATAAGGCCAGTTATGCGGCAGATACATTTTTAACGTAGAATAACAGATTAGTTATGGGGTGTCAAAATAAATAGTCGTATTTGTGTGACAAACGTGCTAGGCTGAATTCGATTACAAAATAATGTAAAACGGGAGACAATGGTGATTAATCATAATAGATTTGTAGAGTGGGGGTAGGAAAATTGACAAGTCAGTTCAAGGTTATTAAAGGTGTCAGGTGAGTGGCTAGTACAAAGTGGTCTGTGTTAAACAGGAGATAGTAAGACTGCATTGGGAGGTTCATAATGAGATAACGAATATGTGAAATGAAACAGGTGGAGGCATATATTGAGAAAAGAGATAATATCACTAATAATAAGTCCGGATAGTATAAACGAAAAAAAAAATTCG
>OX235277.1:19524484-19547589 GCA_944472155.2 Trichobilharzia szidati | reverse complement strand
CTCTTTAGTAGTGTTAGTGTGAGTGTATGTGGAATAGTAGGATTTGTGTTTGTGGTGTTTTCGCGCTAGTAGTGTTAGTGTGAGTGTATGTGGAATAGTAGGATTTGTGTTTGTGGTGTTTTCGCGCTAGTAGTGTTAGTGTGAGTGTATGTGGAATAGTAGGATTTGTGTTTGTGGTGTTTTCGCGCTAGTAGTGTTAGTGTGAGTGTATGTGGAATAGTAGGATTTGTGTTTGTGGTGTTTTCGCGCTAGTAGTGTTAGTGTGAGTGTATGTGGAATAGTAGGATTTGTGTTTGTGGTGTTTTCGCGCTAGTAGTGTTAGTGTGAGTGTATGTGGAATAGTAGGATTTGTGTTTGTGGTGTTTTCGCGCTAGTAGTGTTAGTGTGAGTGTATGTGGAATAGTAGGATTTGTGTTTGTGGTGTTTTCGCGCTAGTAGTGTTAGTGTGAGTGTATGTGGAATAGTAGGATTTGTGTTTGTGGTGTTTTCGCGCTAGTAGTGTTAGTGTGAGTGTATGTGGAATAGTAGGATTTGTGTTTGTGGTGTTTTCGCGCTAGTAGTGTTAGTGTGAGTGTATGTGGAATAGTAGGATTTGTGTTTGTGGTGTTTTCGCGCTAGTAGTGTTAGTGTGAGTGTATGTGGAATAGTAGGATTTGTGTTTGTGGTGTTTTCGCGCTAGTAGTGTTAGTGTGAGTGTATGTGGAATAGAAGGATTTGTGTTTGTGGTGTTTTCGCGCTAGTAGTGTTCGTGTGAGTGTATGTGGAATAGTAGGATTTGTGTTTGTGGTGTTTTCGCGCTAGTAGTGTTAGTGTGAGTGTATGTGGAATAGTAGGATTTGTGTTTGTGGTGTTTTCGCGCTAGTAGTGTTAGTGTGAGTGTATGTGGAATAGTAGGATTTGTGTTTGTGGTGTTTTCGCGCTAGTAGTGTTAGTGTGAGTGTATGTGGAATAGTAGGATTTGTGTTTGTGGTGTTTTCGCGCTAGTAGTGTTAGTGTGAGTGTATGTGGAATAGTAGGATTTGTGTTTGTGGTGTTTTCGCGCTAGTAGTGTTAGTGTGAGTGTATGTGGAATAGTAGGATTTGTGTTTGTGGTGTTTTCGCGCTAGTAGTGTTCGTGTGAGTGTATGTGGAATAGTAGGATTTGTGTTTGTGGTGTTTTCGCGCTAGTAGTGTTAGTGTGAGTGTATGTGGAATAGTAGGATTTGTGTTTGTGGTGTTTTCGCGCTAGTAGTGTTAGTGTGAGTGTATGTGGAATAGTAGGATTTGTGTTTGTGGTGTTTTCGCGCTAGTAGTGTTAGTGTGAGTGTATGTGGAATAGTAGGATTTGTGTTTGTGGTGTTTTCGCGCTAGTAGTGTTAGTGTGAGTGTATGTGGAATAGTAGGATTTGTGTTTGTGGTGTTTTCGCGCTAGTAGTGTTAGTGTGATTGTATGTGATACAGTAGCATTTGTGTTTGTGGTGTTTTGGCGCTGGTAGTGTTAGTGTGAATGTATGTGGAATAGTAGCATTTGTGTTTGTGGTGTTTTCGCGCTAGTAGTGTTATTGTGTATGTATGTGTTATAGGATCATTTTTTTTCATGATGTTTTTTTGATATTAGTGAGCGATTTGAAAGTCATATGTGAAATTCATCATTGCAATTTCGCTGAGTTTTTAAATTTATGATTTTTTATATATCTGTTTCCCACCAAGCGCTCAAATTTTTTGCATGTATTCAGTCTAATCTTGATCACAGTTCATATGAATACGTTTTTGTCAGTTAAAATTGCTTCAGTATTTTGAGGATTGCACTAATTTGCAATAGCCATTCCGAAATGTTAAATTTATAACTGTAGTCAAATATTTGTTCAACTTCTACAAACAGCCAGTCCAGTGGTGAGGCTTTTTCTTTTATTTGTGTGATAACGCATCCTGCAATACCGTAGGCATTAAATTCTTATTTGAGCAACACTTTCTTCTCCTTGAAAACAGTTGAGTTTTCCTATCTCTTATCATACTTACAGTTTCTCTCTAAGTATTGTTTAGGATATTCATTGTTTGCCAATCACTCATTCATGAAACTGACTTCTTTTCCGTTATTTCTTTTGAGAAAGACGTTTAACCATGCACGGTAAGATCATCACTTAACATTCAAATTGTTCTGTCAGAAGTCTGGACTCCGAAGATATCGTCTTTAACTGAGACGCACATATCCTTGACTTGCTCTTTTAGTTTATGTTTCAATCAATCGGAAATGTACTCTTGCTTCATTATGTTCACTCACATATTTGTGAAGTCTTTTAAAACTATCTCTTCATGTGTTAATCATGAATTCATTGGAGTATATCATTGGTGATGGAAGTAATCGTGAAAATCTGCAAACATCAACTATGTGAGTGTCCTCGAACAAGTTAGCGCGATACATTTGGTTGCACCATCACCGTGATAATTAGGTTCCTTAGATATGTTGAAATAATTCCAAAGAGATACACTTCAGCTTAAGGAAAAGCATGATTTTGGGTTATCTACTTTTAGTAATATCAAGTGGCGTGTGTTAAATCACATATGTAGACGTTTTAACACTGACCACTTCAAAGGATGTTAAAGTGTAGCGGACATTCCTGGATTTGCCACTAAATAGCTGATCAGGACAAGTATTAGTAAAACCCTTAAGCCAAAAATACATTCAAGAGCATTGAAAGCATGAATTTGCACAAGACATTTATTTTTCACTTGTTTCAAGAAAGTTCCCTAATTTCTGTTAGGATAATTACTGGAAAATTGAATCAGAGATATGCGTACTTTGGGTGACTGCAGGTCATGATGTCCTGAAATCCGTTGATAATTTACATCCTATTCTTCATTACTCCCAAAATTCCCTCAACAGAGCAGGTCGTTGTAGGATCACGAAATCTGAAATATGTCCCATTTGATGACGAATGTCGCGCAAAGATAGAGACTGGTTATATTCAGCTCATTCGTCAGTGTCAGCTTTTGTCCTGTTGGGGTTTAATCGCTGAATGGTGGATGCTATCGTAAAATCTGTAAAATCCACTTATGTATGAGGAATAAAATATTTGTCGGTGGTAGTCTCGTTAGACAGGAAACGTACGTAGAATAAAAGTTAAATATTGCACATAACTGTCCAGACTATCTTCCTGCTTTGATAAGTGTTGCGTCTATATACCTGTTAAGCAGATGCAATATCATATTGCTTGCATGAAATCGTTACACTGCAAATGAATGTTTTAGTAACTCGAATAATTCCATCATTCATAAGCTAGCAGATATATGGCCCACGAACAACTCGTCACATAAAATCTAATTAACTGGTATCATTTGATTTAGACACATCACCTGTAAAGGCTGCCCTCTGTCATTCATTGACAAAGGTAAATATTGTTCATCGTGGCGACATGTATCGCATGGTCAGAAATTGCCTCAAGGTGCTGCAGGTTCTTCATTTCTCTTTTATTTATTTCTCTGTGACTTAACGTAATCCTCTAGAAAATAATTTCAGTATGCATGTTCTGACATAAATAGTTCCCTGTTTGAGGCTATCAAGTGATTGCATTCAAAGGACCTTGAAATTTAAGCAGAGGAATGATAATTTTACTTCGGGCCTATTCAGCACTTGAGAGGAATTCTGTGATGCCGTGATTCTTGTAACATCAGCTTCATCATGGTAGCAAATAAACTATATGCTACGCCTCTCAGTAATAATTTTCCACTTGGTAACATTTATTTCCCTACATAAATTTAAAATAGTCCAAAAACTTAATATAGCGTGAATAGATGAATTCATCAGATTTCTGAAGAACTCTTTGGCTGAGTAATCTAATTACAGGGATATATATGTATATATACTATTAGAAATACATCGGAAGTTGTGATACTGATAAATAAATAATCTACATTGAATCGATCATGCAAAAAGACAGCTGGCAATATTGAATGACTTGACAGTGCCAATGTTACAGTTTTAGTCCAGAAAATGCTTTGTTATTGAACATTATGGTAATTTGACTTCATATGTTCTCAACCGCTTCGCCAAATGCTGCAAAATGCTTGTAGACTATTAACTTATCAGACAGCTTATGTTTGCTTCCACAAACGCACTCATACTGATTTATGTACTGTATAGTGTCAAGGATTACCGACCGGTCTTTCCCAGTGCGACAAAGCACACGCTTGGTGACGTTAAAGAACACGAGATTTCCGCATTGCAAATCTCTCAAACACGACCTGAAAACATTCAAATCCGTCTTTTCGCATGATCGATTCACTTTAGATCATTTTCTTATCGATCGTATATCTATCAATGTACTGCCAATGATAAACACATCTCTCTGTATGTTAAGTATTCAGTTGAAGAGTTCTACTGAAACTTGATGAAACCATCGAATCCTGCTTTATTAAACTGTGTTGCGTGTTTCATCTTTCTCTACTAAGCTTTTTACAACTTATCATGTCTTAGTAATCTCTGAGAATATCTTCCGTACGCCTAATGAGTAGGGAAATCGGGACTTTCTGATTTAAGTAGGTAGTTCAGCGATTGCAACTTTCACTGACCATGCACATGGTCCGGGTTTCGATCCCCAGCCGACGAACACCTGTTATGAATTGGTCAGTCTGCAAAATTTGAGCTACCGATATCAGATGCTGAAAATTCCACACCTGTAACAAAAATACTGTGTGGAATCAAGCTATAATCAAAATAATCCTCTCTTACAATCTATTTATCCATGTTTCCTGTTCACTTATTATCTACTTTTATTTCTTCACTTTTCTTTCCTCCACCCTACACTTTACTGGTCTTGTGTGAAGACACTGTGGCATTTTTAAAATGCTTTTTATACTGAAATCGCGGTAAGTTATTTGCCGTACTCTTGTTATTCGGTAATTTATTACGTGCGAGCGATTGGCTTATATCATGGAAGCTTTTATAATTAGCTTTGATAATCCTAATTCCCGTTGTTCTCCTTAATATTATAAATAATATTCTACTGATTACCACATCTTCCTTTAGAACTTGGTACCACCTAACTTCATATTCAGCCTGCTATTTTACTCTTAGAATTCAGCTGACTCTTAGGTCATACATGTCCAAATTGTGTCGATCACTTTTGAATTTTATTACTTGGCTGTAAGACAAATGAAGAGATGACAAAACATCTTAAGTAGAGTTCAAATTATTCCAGACCAGGTGGTTCAATGGTGAAAGAGCATTTCGTCGTAACCTTAAGGTCACAGATGGGACTCCTGGTGGGATCATGAATGCGCGCTGCTAAAAAGTTCCAAACTGGAATGGAAACAGCGTCTGATGCTTCCTTCGTGACGAAATCTAACAATCAGAGCACATCCACCATATTCATAAGCAAATGGGTTTAAGTTATTGAAAGCCTTCAGTAAAGGTTCAAGATTGATTAAGGGTAATTTTGCCATTGCTCTAAAAACGGCAAAGTAATGTCAATAGGTCTAAACTTAATACATCATCCGGTAGATGATTTCAGTTTTGGGGCAGTTTTAATATACTTCCGAGAAGCAGGCACAATATGTTTTTCGAAAAGGATATGTTGGAAATATTAGTAAAGGGTAACAGAATATCCCCTAATTTTGTGAAGATAATAGCTGGCACGCTGTCTGGATTCAGTCCTTGATAAGTACTCGAGGATTGGTCGAATCCAAGAGCATCCAAGGACAATTACTTTTTTCATCTCTAAAATCAGAAACCACGGCATATGCTGGACCACATGTAAGTAAATTTTAAAGAGTATCATCATCAGGTGAAAAGTGAGCATTAATCACTGGCTTTACACTAATAATCTACTTAGATAATTTCCTCCAATTCCGGGTGATTTTCGGGTGTAGGTTATATTTAGTCTTTTTACTTCGGATCAAATTCAAGTGTTCAGTCTTTTCATACCATGACTATGTTTCCTCTTAGAAAATCTTTCCTTTTCCCTTCAAATCTTTTTGATTTTGGGAGAAGAAAAATGTTCAAATACTGATTGCAGCACACGTCAAGAAATAATTTGAGATATCATGTTATGTTTGTGATAGTAACATCAATAACATGTTCAGAGAATAATTTCTGGTCTGTGTCCTTGCTTCTGTGTGTTGTCTTGAGATGAACGTTCTTGGAGAAATGTGAGAAAACACCTTTGTATAACTTGACAATACTTTTTTAATGACAACAAAGTGAAGCCTTGGAAATTAAAATCTCTAGTCACTAGTGAAGGGCTGTTACGAGCAAAAGTAGTACATTGATCAGAAAAAATGATTAGGTCTGTCAGACTATAATCGAGTGTGACATAAACGTTCCTAATGTAAATGTTTTTGTAATTCGACAGGTTTTTCGGGAGATATGTAACAGCTATACAGTCTGTATTGTCGCATGAGAATTTCAAACATACACCACAAAAAGTAGACTACTGAGAAGCGATAAAATCTGTAGCAACACCTTCCGATTTCTACTTAGAACTGCACTGATCTTGCCTATATAATTTCATGTTATTTAGATAGACTGGATTACCTACATGTACCTAGGGAATAACCTTTTTATTTTTCATCTACACCGTTTCTGCATATATCGTTTTTCTCTGCTCTACGAATGGTTCCTAATTTGTGTCTGTCTTTCAAAATAGTTGAAGTTCATGGTGAAGTTTATGAGGGATTCCTGTGATTTTCCAGCAAGTTGTTTGTCATCTAGGCGCTTGCACCTCATGTGATTTTTGTGATCATCTTAATGTGCCTTTATGCCTATCATCTTTGTAATTCTTTGGTCAGGTGTATAGAATACGAATGGCTCACCGCCTGAAATACTGTTGTGCTTATTCCCATGTGTAATTGTTACTTCCTGGTATTCTATCTTACTGGTTTGTTTCCTCAGTTCACGAAATCTAAATAATGAGATATCCACATTTGTCGGGCATCCACTTTGCTTTCTGTTGAATAATTTGGTAGGACGTAGAAAAATTTCCATTAACAGGTTACCATTTATTTAAATTTGCATTAGCAGGCATAAAGAGAATGTTAAAAATATGTTAAAAATTGTCGTTAAAATTGTATTCCACGTTACGAAGGCTTTATATTACCATTAGTCGAGTAACATTCTTTGAACACTGTTCGCCACTATTGCTGAAAAGGATTGAAAAAACACTGAAGCATTAGTATTTTGTCAGTACACTTGACATACTTCAAAACTAAGTTAAGAGAATTCGGTGCTGCATATGCATAAACAATAGTTTTGCAATACTTTGGAATTCTATGAGAAGAAATTTTTATTACTCCTTTGGCTCTTGAATGAATCACTATAAACTTTCAATATGTGTCACTTTTGTTAACATTCACGTTATATGTTTCGAAACGTTTAACACACACACGTTTCGCCTTTGAAACGTTGAAGCAGGTTTCTGCCGAAAAGTTTTTACAATTAAGTAAGTAACATAATAATGACACCGCACATATGAATAATGAGATTTTGGTGATTACCAGGTGACGATAAAATTATTCACATACGCTTCTATTTAAAAAGCTTCGATTATGCAGTAGTATATCATAAAAGTTATTATCAAGTTTTCAGTCCTGAGACTTTGAAATGAGAAGGTTGGACAGGATTCCCTGGGTAATTGAAGAACTGAGAGTTACACCAACGATAAATAAAATATAACTTACCGGAATAACTCTTTTGCTTGAAGAAACACGGAACATTTTGACACATTTTAGTGAATATTACACAATTACAGTCAGCTTCGTTTTTTACAAATAAGGGAAAATCCTAATTCACTGCACTAATATATAAATTCGTTACCGCAAGTAAAGATGAAGTTTATACAAACTAGATAAACCTATTCATAAAGTTCACTGACAGAACTTTTATTCTGTATGCTTCATTTCCTGTCGCAGATACACGGTTAAATCAATTGAATTATTTTTTTCATTGGTCACATTCAAGAACGTCACAAGTGACTAATGTCAGAGATGCCATCTAGTGTTTCAGTTTGTTATCATACAAGATATTCACATTTTTAACGCTTTCACTCTCGGCTTTCTATGAACAAATACTCTTCAATATTATTCTGTGAATAAGCTAAGTATACAGAATCGCAGAAGCATAGAATCTCTTGAAGTCAGTATCAAAGGGATTCTGTCGGCGCATCCGTACTTTTATTTTCAAGCAGAGTCACGGTGAAATTTCTGAGGTAAAAGTTCAAATGTAAGCTAATATTTTTATTGTTCACTTCATCTGAGAAAATGGTTTTAAGCATGAAGTAAGACTTCATGTATAATACATTTATATGTAGGAGTATACTGAACCAGTTATCTGTGTTCCACTGATCATGATTTTTCCTTAAATTTTTTGCCTAAATCTGAATGATGTTGTACGTCACCGTACTCAATAAAAAGTCATTTGCTGAAGAATCTTAGTAATTAAAGTTGACACTGTTTTACCCATTTCATTGACAAGGTGATGCACGATATACATATGTGTATATATGTACATTCAAGTGCGAATTTTCATTGGTTAAACTCAATAAGAATGAAAATGACTTTCATGGAGCATTGTCAGTTTGTGTCATATATTTATTTTCAAGTATTGGTTATGTAAGGACTTTGTTTGATTGGAAGGAGGATTTCATCATGAGCTGACATCAGTTAGAGAACCACTGGGAAACCTGGAGGTACTGTACAGCTGTTTCGTCAGCCTAGTTTGATACTCTTCATCAGTGCACACTCACCACAGGGGCTCGAACCCAGGACATTCTGGTTGCAGGGCGAGCTCGTAGACCATTCAGCCTCTGGGACCAGATCAAATAGCCGGCCCATGAATTCTAAATTCTGCCAATTCACGACATACCACGACCATTTTGCAATGTCTTCTTCGATGAGTTACTGCCTCATCTTCAGCCTGCTGCACCTTACTGGTCACAGCTTCCCACTAGAACCCCAAGTCACTGCCTGAATATGGTAAACACTTAAAAATTAATCTGATGCTCATTAGTGACTGGCTGAAGAGTCTCAAACTAGGCTGACGGAACAGCTGTTCAGTACCTGAGGTTTTCTAGGGGTTCTCTAACTGATGTCAACTCACGATGAAATCCTCCATCCAATCATATATTTATGGAGATTAGGGTCACCAGGTAGATTAAAATTCTGTTTAGACCTCAAACATTTGAAACTTCGTTATTGAGTGTGTGTGAAAATATAGGCTAAGCAGAATGATACAGTATATAATGCTGCTTATTTAGCATTTAGAAAGTACAAGTGATGAACGCTTTCCTACACTAATATGAATCAACATGCTATTTCTGAATACTGTTTTTTCGTATGCTTTTTCAGGTTAAGGGGAACTACCATCACTACATGTAAACTGGCGAAGCGGTTATCTATGAGTCTACTTGATAAATCCTTTGATTGATAATTCGATGTTGTAATGCTGGGGACGATTTTAGTTGAAAGAGAGACGTGCTTAAGGACAACAGCCAGTAACCTCTGAAATAGACCGCTTTCCAAAATATTAACTGGAAATTACTAAGATACCAATACAACAGATGATAGATTGTATAGAGAGATATATGAATGAAACAACATTTGCTACTACTTGCATATTCTGTCCATATAGTACATTGTCCTTCCAGCTTGGATAAATGCTGAAACTATGGTTAATCTTAAAGTCTGAATTTTGGAACCTCTCAAACGAAGCATTTAGAAGACGCTATTTTAAAAAACAATTTGTGCCTAAGTCAGGAAATGATTTTAGTTGGAAAATTTAGTAATTAATATGCAATGGTCAATCACATCAGTGAAATCTATAAGTCAACCCTTTTGTGAGAACAACTTACCATTCTTCCTCTTTAGCTCCTGTTTGAAAATTTTCAATGGAAAAAATTTAGTCAGAATATTTCGATTAATGTATTTACTGTGTTTTCATATGTCCAGTGGAATCCTCATGTATGGTTACTTTATAATGCATTCGCTGCAGATCAGTAGTCCCAGTGGACGCTTCTGGTGATTTTGTGTTCTCTGAACTGGATGGTTTACTTGCAAAGCTCTCATTGTCTTACTAGACAACATCTTCAGCATATATCTCGATTTGAGGTGAGCTTTCAGAATTCTCTGCCACTTTATCAGCCATCAATAACAAGGAAGTTACTTGTCCAAAAGTCAACTATTAAGTCAACAAGATGATCATTACCAACATTGGTGGAATAGAGGGTGAAAAATATACGAAACGATCAAATACGTTCAGGGTCTCTAGGAGAGATGCTTTATGAATTTGTAAAGAATTCTAAAGGTTCGCTTTATATTGAAGTATGCGCTGAAGATGTTGTCTAGTGAGACAGTGGAAGCTTCGCAGCTGAAACACTAACAAATAATTCAACACCAGTTATACGCCTGGATTACTAGGTCACTAGTATTCTAGCCGGTCCCAAGCCCAGATAAAGAGGGAGGGTTGGGGCGTGGTGCTAGCAACTTCACCCCCAAAACTTAACCAAATTGCTACTAAAACTTCAACGCACAAATATATTCAAAATTCTACAAATGCAAACAATAACCTTATTTTTCGCTGCAATCAGAGAAGTGAAATAACGCAGGCTGGTGAAAGCCTTCGAGAAGCCAGTCCGCCGATGTGCCTTCTTTCGATGATAGCGAAAATAAGGATGGGGACGGGGAATATTCGTATAATGTACGAAACTGGAAAGGCCGCTCAGGTAGCCGCAGAAATGAGGAGATATAAAATAGAAGTGTTGGGAATCTGCGAGAGCAGATGGAACGGATGCGGAAGGTGCCAACTACCAACTGGAGAGACAATAATCTACTCCGGTCACCCAGAGTACGATCACGAGCACACCAAGGGAGCCGCCATCATGATGTCACCAACAGCGGCTAAAGCTCTCATGCAGTGGGAACCAATCTCCTCCAGGATAATGACAGCCAGGTTCAACTCAAAAGGAAGGAAGGTTACAATCATTCAATGCTACGCGCCTACAAACGTCTCAGAAAAAGAGAAGAAGGAGGATTTCTACAGTCAACTACAAACAGTAATGGACAACGTCCCAAAGAGCGATATCAAAATCCTGATGGGTGATATGAATGCGAAACTGGGAGGAGACAATACAGGAAGAGAACTCACCATGGGTCGTGAGGCCCTCGGTGAAATGAAGGAAAATGGTGAATTCTTCTCAGACTTCTGCGCCTTCAATGATTTGGTGATTGGTGGCAGTGTGTTCAAACACAGGGATATACACAAGGCAACATGGATTTCACCAGATGGACACACCAAAAGCCAGATAGACTACATTTCAATCTCAAGGAAGTGGAGACGGAGCCTACTGGACACAAGATCGAGGAAAGGAGCAGATTTGGGTTCAGACCACTATCTAGTACAAGGGATTTTCAAGGTGAAGCTTAAAGCCTCGAGGATAGCTGGGGATAGGCCACAATGCAAGTTCAACACTCAAAAACTGAAGGACACAATCACACAGGACATTTTCACTGCAACTGTCAGAGCAAAGCAGGAAACACTACCTGGCACCACTGAGGAATCATGTGTGGAAAACCACTGGAACTCTCTGAAGGTAATTTTCAATGAAACGTGTTCAACGGTTTTAGGAAGAAAGAAGAAACAAGACAAGCAATGGCTCTCAACGGACACTTGCCAGCTAATAGAGAAGAGGAGAATGGTGAAAGAGAAAATGATTCAATGCAAAGACGGACAAGAGAAAGAGATGCTGAGATCAACTTACACAGCACTGGACAAAGGAGTGAAGAAGAGTACCAGGAAGGATAAAAGACAATTCTACGACAACCTGACTAGTGAAGCTGAGAAAAGCAAAAGCGACCTAAGGACATTATATCAGATAACCAAGTCTCCATCCGGGAAGAGATCAACACAAGTGAAGCCTATAAAAGACAGCCAAGCTAACCCAATTACCAAAGAAGAAAGACAGATTAAACAAAATGATAAAGTTCTTTCATCATATCTCAAAATGCATTCTTATTTTCAGGTTTGTTTTATTAGTAATTAAATTGGAGAAAAAAGCTTTGCTCTGTGAACAAGGATATATTTCGTGTGATAGCGTGTTTCCAGCCAGAATGCAGACACACAGAACATGTTGGACAAAAAATGGAAGCATAATTTCATCTTCTTATAGTACTAGATTGGTAAAAGTGATGAATTGAAACCTACTGTATCACACATGCAAATTCAGTATTTATCAAAATGAAGGAGGACTCACGATTGTCTGAAAATGAATGCAAATGTATATATATATATATATGTGCATTCATTCGTGTCTATGTCATATAATAGGTTGGTCAACACATAAGACTATTAGGTTTCTGATAATTCAAACACAAATATAAAATGAGAAAGTTGCAACTAGCTGTTAGGACGGAAGACAGTGGATGTAAATTAAATAGCAATTAGTATTATTTGTGCAACTCATTTGGAAATTAAACCCACTAAACGGGATGAAGAAAGTGTGTTTGTTTTAATTTCTTTCATTACTTTAAATAAGAAATATTTAAGCCACTTTAATGCGGCGTAGATACATCCCATTGACCAGGTTAAAGTAAACACCCCACACCAGGTTCACTTTCCATTTATGGCAAAAAAATTTAATTTCACTCAAACAGATAAAATTAAGCAGTCTGGTTTAAGGCAAAGTAAACACGTATATAAATTTATTTGTGGAATAGATTTCTGACTGTCTGTGAGACTGACTTGGTCTGTGATTGAACATTTCATTACTCAAGATAAAAATAAGCTTCTATAGAGGAAGAAAGAGCAGATTTGCGGTATAAAATGATATCGTCATTGTATTTCACAGGTCCTCATCAACTGCAGACTACCTGAAATTACAATGGCTTTATAGATGATGAATAACATGCTTTAATGTTCAAGTGGTAGTAGAGAAGAAATACTATGAAAATGACGCATCCAAAATTTAAGCATTACAATTTTCAGTTTAAGTTCTCATCATCAATTTATATGCTTTCAAAGTAGAAAAGATGGGGGAAGATTCAGACAGAAAACAGGAAAAATTAACAAACAGTGTCAGCTTTTAGGTTCACATAGCAACTCACTAATCAAAAGTGGTTGCAGTTTATAAGATTGAGATTTGATCACTGAGTTGAGATCACTGAATTAGATGTCTAGTTAATGCAATCAAGATCAAAATTTAGTTACCAAGAGGTTGAGAGATTAATCACACTCTTTTTCTGTAGGCATAAGTCTGGTTTGAATCGTTTGACTGCTATCGCTTCATCAAATCGTAGTGAATTTGCTGTCCTTCGCTAATTTAATATTTTGAAGGACTTAGAAATCTCTGCGAGATGACCAGTATGCACAATATGTCTGGTAGTTGCACTCTGAGAATATTTGCTTTCTTTCAAGCACAATTTTTTGGAACATGTTCAGGAAACCGGATAGAAGCTCTTTTTCCCGTCCTTCCAATTTACTTACTCTCGCAAGTGCATGTCAATTCATAAACGCAATTGAAGGTGACATAAGAAGGGTATTTATCCAGTTTTGAGTGGCTTATATAAGAAGTACTGCTGTATAATGTTATGCGTATAGCTGCAGAGAAGCTTCTTTTTATTGCACTTTTCATTCTTTTGTCAATCTTTTGTGACACTGCATCTCCTTTGAATGGGAGACAAATAAACACTTTCTTCTTTTCTACAGTTGGGTGTTTTACTTTCTTATCTTTTTCTCTGCTATACTTTCGTATAAATTCCTTTAGGTCTCTATTTTCTCCTAGGCATTTCTCAACGAAACCTAATTATTCCTCCAAATTGTTCGGCTAACATAGCTTCCTGGTCTATCGTACAGTGTCCTTACTAATCCTGCTTATAGCTTATAAGGCAGAAGCTATGCTAGTGATGGTATTGTTCAGTTCAGGTTTCTTTTCTTTAGATGGAATTTTTAACTGTCTCATCGTTTCTTCTTTTTACACTTAGGTCCAGGAAATTGAATTCGTCGTTGTGTTCATATTCCATGATGAATTTAATGTTTGGGTGGATCTGGTCTGCAAATCTGGTCTTTCTTTCTCTATCCAAATTTATCACGGGAACCAAATGTATGAAATAAAAATAAGTATTTATCATAATGAAAGAGGAACTAATATTGTCTGAATTTATTTATATATATATATATATATATATATATATACATTTATAATTATTACACTATTTACGTCATGTGAAGGGTTGGCTAGCGAACAAGACGAATATTCCAAAGCCATTTTGTACAGAAGACGTTAACTGAAAGTGTATCAAGTAGCTGTTGCAGGTGACAACAGTAGATGTCGATGTAATAATGTTTCGTACTACATGGGCGGTTCAGATATAATTTGCTATAGACGTCTATATCATTACTTCTTTCTTACTGCGTTTTAAGCTTCCGAATACTCCTAATTATTTCAGCCATAAGCCATTGAACTTCTTGAACTCAGTACGTCTTTTAAATCTGAAGTCCACTCACTGCAAATGTGGAGCTCCACTCACCGTTCAGCCACTATATTTCAAAACGTCTTTTCAAAGTCAGGTTTAAACACATAGATTTATGAATAGAATGTAATAAATTCAGCGTTGTAATTGAAACATTTTTCTAAATGTAGCAGGTTACTGTTAAACAAAAATTGTGCATTCAATTATCTGTTCTATGTTCCTCAGTCAGAAAATATCAGACATCATTATAAATAATTTCCAGTCGAAATTATGATTTCCAGGTGATACTATTTGAAAAGGTAATTGAAATGTGAAAATGAGAACATTGTATCATCAAAATATTTAATATAAATTTAGGTATTGACTCAAAATGATATGGTAGCCCATGATTTACTCACGTTCGCAAGAGCTCACTGTTTTTAATAGAACAAGTAAGAATCTTGAAAATAATTGGCTCTTGACAAAAAGTTTCAAATATTTTTGGGAAAATTAAATTAATAGTCTAAATTTCTCTCAAAATTATTTCGCGATATTTTCCCATTCATAACAACCCTCTTCAAAATGATAGGATTGTCTGAACCCATAGACATTTAGTTAGGTCTAAATCGTACTGATTGCTTGATAATTTTCGAAAAACTTTATTAACAAACAAGGAATTTTTCACATCGGTCAGTATCAACAGTGTGTGACTTTGAGGATTACTTATGAAAAGTATAAGCTTTATTACTCATGCCCAATCACGTATCACTGCAATGTCGCATGCGCAGAAACACTTTCAATATTCATATGGATTTTTGATTCAAGGAAAGAGGGAGAAAGAATTGATAGAATAGATGGATGTGAAATATTACTGGGGTTAACGAATGGATAATCAAGAAATCTCATCAAAAAACTTTCTTTGAGCGGAATTCTGCTTTCCTAAATGGACCATAAACCTCAAAGAAAGGTGATTCTGAATAAACTTTGACTTCCCATTTCATGTAATATAAGTTATTGGAATTAGTCAAGGTGAAAATTTATTTCCCAAGTATATATTAGTGAAGTATGCTTGACATCTATTTTTGTTGGGTGACATGAGGTATCAGTTATGCACCGAAGAGATATGCTGATGAAAAAGAAATTTGCAACCCAACAAAAGTGGAATTATTTATACTGTGTGTTAGGAAGAGGCAAAACACATGCAATTATCAGGTCATCAGTCAAGTTATTATCGCGTTATTAAGAAGTCGTTGACATGCAATTGTTCCTGCTTCTGATTGGACGCTTGCACAATTCCAACTCTCAACCGGATTGGTTGATTTCCAGTCTACCTTATTTTCTGTATGAATACAGTCACTTTTGTCATAATAAATGAACCTGGTTTTACCGCTGATTCTCGCGTGTTCTGCTTTACCAGCGAGATGAGCACTGGTCAGTAGATAAGCAGTGACCTCGTGACAAAAGATCTAGCATCATAACAGTTGGCGACGGGGTTTCGAATCCATTGCAGTTCAATACAGTCAAATAAAACCCAGATCATCCACTGTACATCCAACCTGTCTTCCAAAAGACAATTTCATTTGAACAAATGCAACTTCTCCTTCATCAACAACAGCAACAGTTTGAAGCTTGCCAGCTCAGCTTGATTGAAAAACTTACAAAGCAGTTTTCAATTCAAAATCTCGGCAGTTCCAACTCAGAGAAAACCGAATCTATTGGGAGTTCAATTGTAGAGTTCAATTTCGAACCTTCAACGAGCGTGACGTTTGAAGCTTGGTTTCGACGTTATGAAAATCTGTTCCGGGTTAAATGCGCTCACCTAGATGAATCGGCCAAAGTGAGACTACTCCTTCGGAAACTTGCTCCAGCCGAACATAACAAATATGTCAATCATATTCTACCAAAGAACTCCAGAGAACTCAACTTTGAAGAAACCGTTCAAACGTTAACCAATACTTTCGGCGAACAGTTATCACTCTTCAGTATCCGTTACAATTGTTTCAAGATATCCAAAGATCCAGAAGATGATATCCTCACCTATGCTGGTAAGGTGAATCGTGAATTCGAGCGATCGAAAATTCGATCACTTACGGATGACCAGTTTAAATGCCTGATTTTTGTTTGCGGTCTCAAATCTTCAATTGACAGTGATATTCGTACCCGAATCCTTGCAGAGATTGAACGCAAACCGGACATGACTTTACAGAAGGTAACTGCTGAGTGCCAGCGAATCATCAATCTAAAGCATGACACGAAGTTGATTGAGGACGGTCAAGTTCATGAATTTACTTCTGTTCAGGCTGTCAAGTCAAACACAAGCCTCTCACAAATTGTTGGTTTTGTGGTATTTTGGTAAATTTTACCCGTATAAAAGATATAAATGCAGTATCTGTAACAAGTATGGTCACAAGGAAGGATTTTGTCCCCCAGTGAAACCTAGATCAATCCGATCTCACAATACGATGGTACAGTCACGAAAGTTTCGATCTCGGTCGACGAAACCTCAAATCAGCTACCTTCAAAGTTGACTTCGAGTCAAAAAGGAAGTTTGTCACACTTTCTATCAACCAGAAGCCAGTTCGACTACGGTTAGATACTGCTTCTGATATCACAATCATATCTCCCCAGACGTGGCAGGCACTCGGGTGTCCACCGTATCATAGAACGAAGCATACTGCAAGAAACGCGTCGAGTGACGTAATGAAATTATCTGGCCAGATTGAATGCGACGTACCTTTCTGGTCGACCTCGTTCCAAGGAACATGCTACATCACCAAGCGTCATGATTTGAACTTGCTTGGTATTGACTGGATCGAAAAGATGAAACTCTGGGATGTCCCACTGAACTCAATTTGTTCCAATGTACAGTGCTCAGATAGTCCCACCAACATGTTGATGCATCCGAACTCGACAGCAAAGTTCATCAGTCATCTTCGCACCAAACACGCTGCCGTTTTTCAAGAGTCTTTTGTTTGCTGTTCCGTACAAAAAGCCAGACTATACCTCAAACCTGATGCCAAACCAGTTTTTAGACCAAAACGCACAGTACCGTATGCCACATTATTGTCCCTTCATGCAGGGCTGGATCGTTTAGAAAAGCTGAACGTAATCAAGCCAGTCGATTACTCATCCTGGGCAGCCCCCATAGTAGTTTTCAAGAAAGCAAACTGTACCATCAGACTTTGTGCTGATTTCGCAACAGGACTCAAAAATGCCCTTGAAGATCAACCGTATCCACAACCAGTATCGCAAGATCTATTTGTCAAACTGAGTGGGCGGTAAATACTTCAGTAAACTTGATCTAGCTGAGGCATACCTACAGATCGAAGTCGAAGATGATTCTAAAGAGCTTCTGACAATCAACACTCACAAAGGGCTGTATCAGTTCCAGCGAGTTCCATATGGTGTTAAACCTGCTCCTGCTATATTCCAACAGATAATGGATGCAATATTAGCTGGTGTATCGAGAGTGGCCATTTCCCTCGATGATATCATAGTCACGGGAGAAACTCAATTCGAACTCTTCAATCGGTTGGATAAAGTTCTGACAATACTCAATGATTCCGATTTACATTTACATCCGAATAAGTGCAATTTTTTCATGACTTCAGTGAAGTACCTGGGATTCATTTTTGACAAAGATGGTCGCAAACCGGACCCCTCCAGTGTGTCAGCAATTCAACAGATGCCTGCCCCTATTATTCTCAGTACGTTGCAGTCCTTCCTGGGGATGATCAGTTACTACAGTGCCCCCCTGCCAGATTTACATCGTCTCAGGGTCCCAATGAATCAGTTATTCAAGAAGAATGCTAAATGCAACTGGTCAGAAGAATACCAAAAAGCTTTCATCAAGGTCAGGAAATTACTCCAGTCTGACCTGCTGTTAACACATTACAATCCAAAGCTGGATATAACATTAGCTGCAGATGTGTCCAGCTATGGTATTGGCGCTGTCATTTCACATGTGTTTCTAGACGGTGTTGAAAAGCCAATAGCATATGCATCGCGAATCTTGACAAAGGTGGAGCAGAATTACAGTCAGGTCGAAAAGGAAGGATCAGCGCTCGTGTTTGAGATTCAAAAGTTCCACAAAATGCTGCTTGGCCGAAAGTCCACACTTTTTACTGATCACAAACCACTCTTATCAATTTTTGGCTCCAAGAAAGGTATCCCAGTCTATACAGCCAATCGACTCCAACGATGGACGACTATGCTACTAGGATACGACTTTCAGATCAAGTACAAATCTACAAAAGATTACATACGAAGAGATCGTCCATGGGTTTCTGGAGTGATCGTCGGAAGAAAAGGCAAAGTCATTTACAAGGTCAAGGTTGGAGACCTTATTTGGGTCAGGTATGCCAATCAAATAAGAAATAGACTAGTTAGTAAACAGTTTAACGATTCCAAGTCCACCGACGTACAATTTGAGCTATTGATAGATACGACGGATCCGAAAACGTCACATGGCCAAAATAGTGTCCCAGCAGCCAAGGAGATCACAACGACAACCAAGACAGCCAAAGTACCTACAAGTGATTCCGCGATACAAAAGCTACCGTTAGCCCTATCTTAAAAGGGGAGGTGTTAGGAAGAGGCAAAACACATGCAATTATCAGGTCATCAGTCAAGTTATTATCGCGTTATTAAGAAGTCGTTGACATGCAATTGTTCCTGCTTCTGATTGGACGCTTGCACAATTCCAACTCTCAACCGGATTGGTTGATTTCCAGTCTACCTTATTTTCTGTATGAATACAGTCACTTTTGTCATAATAAATGAACCTGGTTTTACCGCTGATTCTCGCGTGTTCTGCTTTACCAGCGAGATGAGCACTGGTCAGTAGATAAGCAGTGACCTCGTGACAAAAGATCTAGCATCATAACAGTTGGCGACGGGGTTTCGAATTCATTGCAGTTAAATACAGTGAAATAAAACCCAGATCATCCACTGTACATCCAACCTGTCTTCCAAAAGACAATTTCATTTGAACAAATGCAACTTCTCCTTAATCAACAACAGCAACAGTTTGAAGCTTGCCAGCTCAGCTTGATTGAAAAACTTACAAAGCAGTTTTCAATTCAAAATCTCGGCAGTTCCAACTCAGAGAAAACCGAATCTATTGGGAGTTCAATTGTAGAGTTCAATTTCGAACCTTCAACGAGCGTGACGTTTGAAGCTTGGTTTCGACGTTATGAAAATCTGTTCCGGGTTAAATGCGCTCGCCTAGATGAATCGGCCAAAGTGAGACTACTCCTTCGGAAACTTGCTCCAGCCGAACATAACAAATATGTCAATCATATTCTACCAAAGAACTCCAGAGAACTCAACTTTGAAGAAACCGCTCAAACGTTAACCAATACTTTCGGCGAACAGTTATCACTCTTCAGTATCCGTTACAATTGTTTCAAGATATCCAAAGATCCAGAAGGTGACATCCTCACCTATGCTGGTAAGGTGAATCGTGAATTCGAGCGATCGAAAATTCAATCACTTACGGATGACCAGTTTAAATGTTTGATTTTTGTTTGCGGTCTCAAATCTTCAATTGACAGTGATATTCGTACCCGAATCCTTGCAGAGAATGAACGCAAACCGGAAATGACTTTACAGAAGGTCACTGCTGAGTGCCAGCGAATCATCAATCTAAAGCATGACACAAAGTTGATTGAGGACGGTCAAGTTCATGAATTTACTTCTGTTCAGGCTGTCAAGTCAAACACAAGCCTCTCACAAATTGTTGGTTTTGTGGTATTTTGGTAAATTTTACCCGTATAAAAGATATAAATGCAGTATCTGTAACAAGTATGGTCACAAGGAAGGATTTTGTCCCCCAGTGAAACCTAGATCAATCCGATCTCACAATACGATGGTACAGTCACGAAAGTTTCGATCTCGGTCGACGAAACCTCAAATCAGCTACCTTCAAAGTTGACTTCGAGTCAAAAAGGAAGTTTGTCACACTTTCTATCAACCAGAAGCCAGTTCGACTACGGTTAGATACTGCTTCTGATATCACAATCATATCTCCCCAGACGTGGCAGGCACTCGGGTGTCCACCGTATCATAGAACGAAGCATACTGCAAGAAACGCGTCGAGTGACGTAATGAAATTATCTGGCCAGATTGAATGCGACGTACCTTTCTGGTCGACCTCGTTCCAAGGAACATGCTACATCACCAAGCGTCATGATTTGAACTTGCTTGGTATTGACTGGATCGAAAAGATGAAACTCTGGGATGTCCCACTGAACTCAATTTGTTCCAAAGTACAGTGCTCAGATAGTCCCACCAACATGTTGATGCATCCGAACTCGACAGCAAAGTTCATCAGTCATCTTCGCACCAAACACGCTGCCGTTTTTCAAGAGTCTTTTGTTTGCTGTTCCGTACAAAAAGCCAGACTATACCTCAAACCTGATGCCAAACCAGTTTTTAGACCAAAACGCACAGTACCGTATGCCACATTATTGTCCCTTCATGCAGGGCTGGATCGTTTAGAAAAGCTGAACGTAATCAAGCCAGTCGATTACTCATCCTGGGCAGCCCCCATAGTAGTTTTCAAGAAAGCAAACTGTACCATCAGACTTTGTGCTGATTTCGCAACAGGACTCAAAAATGCCCTTGAAGATCAACCGTATCCACAACCAGTATCGCAAGATCTATTTGTCAAACTGAGTGGGCGGTAAATACTTCAGTAAACTTGATCTAGCTGAGGCATACCTACAGATCGAAGTCGAAGATGATTCTAAAGAGCTTCTGACAATCAACACTCACAAAGGGCTGTATCAGTTCCAGCGAGTTCCATATGGTGTTAAACCTGCTCCTGCTATATTCCAACAGATAATGGATGCAATATTAGCTGGTGTATCGAGAGTGGCCATTTCCCTCGATGATATCATAGTCACGGGAGAAACTCAATTCGAACTCTTCAATCGGTTGGATAAAGTTCTGACAATACTCAATGATTCCGATTTACATTTACATCCGAATAAGTGCAATTTTTTCATGACTTCAGTGAAGTACCTGGGATTCATTTTTGACAAAGATGGTCGCAAACCGGACCCCTCCAGTGTGTCAGCAATTCAACAGATGCCTGCCCCTATTATTCTCAGTACGTTGCAGTCCTTCCTGGGGATGATCAGTTACTACAGTGCCCCCCTGCCAGATTTACATCGTCTCAGGGTCCCAATGAATCAGTTATTCAAGAAGAATGCTAAATGCAACTGGTCAGAAGAATACCAAAAAGCTTTCATCAAGGTCAGGAAATTACTCCAGTCTGACCTGCTGTTAACACATTACAATCCAAAGCTGGATATAACATTAGCTGCAGATGTGTCCAGCTATGGTATTGGCGCTGTCATTTCACATGTGTTTCTAGACGGTGTTGAAAAGCCAATAGCATATGCATCGCGAATCTTGACAAAGGTGGAGCAGAATTACAGTCAGGTCGAAAAGGAAGGATCAGCGCTCGTGTTTGAGATTCAAAAGTTCCACAAAATGCTGCTTGGCCGAAAGTCCACACTTTTTACTGATCACAAACCACTCTTATCAATTTTTGGCTCCAAGAAAGGTATCCCAGTCTATACAGCCAATCGACTCCAACGATGGACGACTATGCTACTAGGATACGACTTTCAGATCAAGTACAAATCTACAAAAGATTACATACGAAGAGATCGTCCATGGGTTTCTGGAGTGATCGTCGGAAGAAAAGGCAAAGTCATTTACAAGGTCAAGGTTGGAGACCTTATTTGGGTCAGGTATGCCAATCAAATAAGAAATAGACTAGTTAGTAAACAGTTTAACGATTCCAAGTCCACCGACGTACAATTTGAGCTATTGATAGATACGACGGATCCGAAAACGTCACATGGCCAAAATAGTGTCCCAGCAGCCAAGGAGATCACAACGACAACCAAGACAGCCAAAGTACCTACAAGTGATTCCGCGATACAAAAGCTACCGTTAGCCCTATCTTAAAAGGGGAGGTGTTAGGAAGAGGCAAAACACATGCAATTATCAGGTCATCAGTCAAGTTATTATCGCGTTATTAAGAAGTCGTTGACATGCAATTGTTCCTGCTTCTGATTGGACGCTTGCACAATTCCAACTCTCAACCGGATTGGTTGATTTCCAGTCTACCTTATTTTCTGTATGAATACAGTCACTTTTGTCATAATAAATGAACCTGGTTTTACCGCTGATTCTCGCGTGTTCTGCTTTACCAGCGAGATGAGCACTGGTCAGTAGATAAGCAGTGACCTCGTGACAAAAGATCCAGCATCATAACAGTGCGAACTTTCACTTAGTTCTAAGAAATACATAGAAGTCTAGTCGGAATCTGCCAAACATACTTTGGTTGCTTGATCCTCTAATTAATTCTTTATTTGTTTTACAAATGGACAGTATGTATTCGACTGGAATGCAGCAACATGAAATTATCATCACATTACTGTCAGAAATCACTCTGAATTTTCTTGCTTGAATTTGTTAGACGGGATAGACAAATAAAATAATACTAGCTGGGTACTACTGAAGTTGACGAAGTTCAGTCAAATTCAGATGGAAATGTTCAAATTTTCGAGCATCAAAACAATGCTTCAATAAATGCATTTGCTTTAGTTTGCTATAATTTTAGAAATCAGCTGCGTTTTCACTGAGTAAATCATTGCAAATTATTAAAGTCTGGT